>BMAV01008066.1:169613-211586 GCA_019973955.1 Trichonephila inaurata madagascariensis | reverse complement strand
GAAATTAAATTTCCAAAAGAACAAAAAAGGTCATGAAGCCCGGGAACTCGGGAGTGAAGGCCTCGTAATTTAGATCCTCAGTCAAATGACGAGAATAACATCTTAGCTGGTATGTTTGTCTCCAAATTTTCACACTACACCACAACAGGTCAACGTAAGAGCTTTGAGTCTCGACAGTTTTAACCCATAAATATTACTACTCTTTAATATTTCCCATTTCAAAAAATGAAACAAATTGCATTTCAATAAACCTCCGGCGAAGAATAATATTCGTTAAGCATATAAATTGCACACGCATATCTAAATAAAATCATGATAAAGTACAAAAGCAATCTTATTTCTTTATTTTTATAAAATAATAAGACTTCATTTCATTATAGTTAACTACTTAAAATATAATTTATTAAATAATTTGATATCCAAACTACCATGATAAATAAAAATCGTTCTAGCGTTAAACAATATAATATTTTTCTCCCTATAACTTTATATTTTAACATATGAAGGAATACATTTTATAGCATGGATACAAAATACGTAAATATAATATTTTTTCGCTCGAAATAACATATTTTCACTATCCAATTACGTTTTTTCCCCAAATATAGATCGCTAAGTACTGTAGTATTTGCAACCTAATCTTATTACTTTCATGTTGTGTATAATATTTTATAAACTGTTCTGCGAAATTGGATAATATTATTATAGTATATGCAATATTTTCCATACAGATTAAAGAAGAATAATGATACGAAATATATTTATAATTCAATGATTTTTCTAAATATTTCGAAAATAACGAGTTTTTTTGGCTTAAGAAAAAAAAACACTCGCTTAGAAGTACCTCCTCATTTTTAAAAAGAATTCGTGCATACAAAATGAAAAATGTAATCGTGATGAAGTAGGTTCATTTTATCCAACGAAGATTAAAAAAAAAGAAATGTGCTTTTCTAAGTTTTATAGATAATGATGTGTTTTCTTTCGTAGCTGGGAAGTTTGAACAACAACTATAAAGAAAATTCAAAAACTTGAACAGGGTGAAAGAAATGCCCAAATCTTACATCAAACGTGTCACAATGTATCAAAACAACATGCCCAAAATGTTTGACTTTTACGAAAAACTACATTTATTTTCGATTTTCTTTTTAAGGTATGTGACCCAAAATTCACCGTTTTGGTGAATATTTTCAAAATTTCTTTATGTTTTTATTTATAGCCCATATTTAAGATTCCAAAACACTATTTTGTTTACTTATTTAGAAGCAAAGTTATAATAATTAGTAAACCGAAGCAGATTCTATACAAAAATTTTTAAGATATTAAATTGAACTTTTAAAAACATGTTTTATTTAGTTCTGTCTATATTAAATCAAATATTTTAAATTTGTTATTGATTTCATGAAAAAACATTACTTATTTTAGAAAATTGAGTTGTATAAAATTTAGAAAATTTAAGGTATCCGACAACGTTTGGAACCGGAATTTCAAAAAGGCGCAAAAATGGATAACTCATGATATTTAGTATCACTTAGATTAGAATACATGTATAAAATTGTTTTAAGGACATTTTGACAAAAAAGATTTAAATACAATATTTCGGCTGAAAATTAACTTAGAATAAGCTTTTTTCAAGATGTTCTCCTTTTGTGATTAATGCTTCTATTATAACAATATTTTGCCTGTATATAGCTCAGAATTCTGTACAGAGGCTCAACTATGAGTTTTGAAAAATTCACATTTTCAGAGTTACAACAATTTGAAATATATAATTATTGGCGTTTTTTTCTTAAAATTGCCTCCCTCTGTTGTCGTAGTAAGACATGGATAAACCCCCTTCTAAGTTATATATTTCAAACATTCTTGAGTTGAGCCTCTGTAAAGAGGTCTGAGCTGTATACAGGCAAAATATTATAATAGAAGTATTTTTCACAAAAGGAGAAAATTTTGAAAAAAAGCTATTCTAAGTTACTTTTTAGCTGAAATATTGTATTTAAATAATTTTTTATTGTAATACTATTCTTAAAACAATTTTATATACATTTTCTAGTCTAAGTGACACTAAATATCATAAATATTATTCATTTGTACGCTTTTGCAAAATCACGGTTCTGAACGTAGTCGGATACCTTAACAGACTTTCAAAAGTATTACAAACCTTTTAATTTCTAATACATATAAAGATATTATTTATATGTAATGTATAAATATTATTTGTGTTTACTTATTATTTGTGTAAAAAGTCAACAAAATTCAATCAAAATTTTTTTAAAAACGAAAAGTAGTAGACTAAAAACCTAAAAAAACAGCACAAAAGGGTATACAAAAGCCCGAATTAATAAACATGAAGAAAAAAAGCTTGACCTATAGTGGCATTTTAAAAAGCAATTAGTAGAAAAATTTCCATATTGTATTAAATGTTTAAATCCCTTTTTCAAAAAAAAAAAACTATTTTTTTCAAATTTTTTTTCCGGGGGGAGGGTTTCATATATAATACAGGACTTTTTTTTAAGAATTTTTTTAAAATTTTTCAGAAAATGTTTTTTTTAATTTTACTATATTCTCTAGACATCAATCAATAATTGTGTATATTTTATGTATTTTATTGCAATTTTGTAGAAAATAACATTATTTTTTTTGAAAAAAATTAGTTTTTCATAAAATTAATATCAAAAAACGTTCAACAGTCAAAATATTATATGCAAGCGTAGAAAGCGTTTTGTATGTACTGTATATAAATATTATTAAAAATCTTAATTAGAATTTTCAATACAAGGGTTAGGTAACAAAATTTTTTCATAAAATTTCATTAAAATCCAATGTATGCAGAAGTATTTTAAATTTTTTGTAAATTGTATTTAATTTAATTTTTGCCCCCATTTTAAAAAAAAAAGGGATTTAGTTTAAAATTTATATATTAAAAAAAAAAGGGCCCGAAGGAATCATATACCTTAAGAAAACTGTATAGAAAAAACCCGATTTTTTATGAGCAATTGTGTGAATTTATAAACATAAGTGGAAATAAAAACGGGAAAAATCTGTTTATCTAAATATGTAAAAAAAATTTATGTATCAAATAACTTTGATCATTTGAATTTTTAAATTTTTATTCATAAGGACGGCAAAATGAAATCTAATAAACATGGAACTAAAACATTTTTGAAATTTGATTAAAAACGATGCATCCAGTCAATTAGAAAACTAAGAAAAAAAGTTTTTTTAAAGATAAATTTAAAGTAAACAGATGTTTTCAGCAACATTTACAATTTTTTTTTTAAAAACAAGATTTATTTATCTTTTTTTTCCAAGGAAGTAGGGTACCACAAAAAAAAATATATATTAAAGAACAAAAAAACCAAGATTATTTGAAGATTACTTTCTAGACATTCATCTAAGTCTGTGAGAATACTTTTTTTTTTAATTTAACTTTTTTTTTGGGGAAAATTATCTGTTTTTCAATTTTCGTTTTTCCCTTTAAAAGATGAAAACATTTTTTTTCCCATTTAAAAACGCACGGGGAAAACATAAAGAAATATTTTTTAAACATTCCTGTTTTTATAAACCATTAACAAGATATTATTAATATTAGGTTGGGGAAAGGAAAACCATTATTTTTTGAGTAGATGGCTGTAGTGTCGATATCTCGTGAAGTATAGATAAAAAAATTTTCAAATTTATGCTCGTTGTCAAGATAATAAATCATCCCACTAAAAATATTATTTTGCTTGGTCCATTCAGTTGTGAGTTACAGGGTGTTAAAATTGGAAGTCAACAAAGGGAAAACGGTTCTTTTTACAATATTTCTTTGATAAAGGTGAAAATGCGGGGGGCTGAAATTGGGATGGTGTTTATGGTAATATTGTAAAAACTAATTACGAATTTTGGTTTCGTCAATTTGTTCAGGTTTTTGATGTTAAAGATGCAGCTCAAAAAAAAGGGCCCGTCGTCGAAAATGTCAATAAAATCACAAAAAAAACCCGAAGGCCCGGCCTTGTTGGGTAGTCAAAAGCATCGCCCAGCACCCAAAAAGATTGACCATAAAACATTTTTTGCCATTTGCGCAAAGTTGGATTAAAAACGAACCCAGTTTGGGTGCCACACCATTTAAAAACCAAAAAGGATGGATCGAATTTTCTATACGAAGCCGGGGCCCAAAAAGGGAATGAAATCGACCCATTAAATTTGAGATGAGTCACATACGACAATATTTAAAAGCCGATCTTGACCAAAGTGCGGCGGAAAGTAAAAACGGTGGCCAAACCGGGGAATAAAGGCCAGGAAAGTTCTTTTTGGGTTTTAAAAAAAGGGAAAAATTTTTTGGGAAGTTGCTTCCCTACCAAACACCCCCTTTCAGATCCTACTATCAACAACGGGAACCGTTTGAAGCTAGCGATTGCCCAAAGGTGGTAATTGGTCAACAGAAGAGGTGTTGGGTTCCATCATGACAACGCCAGGCCACACACTTCTGTGGGAAATTTTTTGGAAGTTTTAAGGGTCCACTAAAACAGCCCGGGATCGGGAAAACCAAGTGATTCCCAACCTTTTTCCCACATTGCAAAATTTCCCTTTTAGTGATAAGAAATTGGGATCAAGAGAAAATTTTTTAAAATCGATTACTAGATTTTTTCGAAAAATAAGGGCCAAAATCTATGAGAGGCATTATGAAACTACCTTTAAAAGGGCAACAAATTAAAAGGGCAAAATGGTGCATTTTTTTCCCCCAAATCGAAATCGGAAGTATGTAAAAAAAGTTTATTTTCAACAAAAATAATTGATTTCTTTTTTTCCCCAAACCCAATAATTTTAATAAATTCCTTTTTTAATAGAGAATAGGGCCTTAAACCCCAAAACATTTCCAAATATTTAAATAATCATTCAGACTAATTCATTTCGGTAAGGGAATACTTTCAAGAAATAATTTTTTCAAAAATTTAAAATTTGGTTAACGAATTTCAAAAAATGTAAAAAAATTTTTATCTGGATTTTGCAAGGCATTCCTTTTAACTCTATGTTTTTTTTTTATTTTATGTTAAAAATTTTGATATTCATTAGCAAACCCCTCCCCTTTCGCTTTTAATGGCGATTCCCCGAGAACTTGGGACAACCTTTTACGATAGGAAGTTGGAAAAACTTTTGGCGTCTTTGGTGACCCATGTTGACCAGGGTCAGGGAAACCCTTTTGGGCCAGGGAAAAAAGTGGATCTCTCCACTAATGTCACACCTTAACACGAGCGGGTTTTATTTTTGGGAAAATTCTGTCACGCCTTTTAAATAAAATGTTCCCCGGAACGAGGGTCAGTCCAATTAAACCAAAACGAGAAGTGATCATTTTTTTTGACTAGCGATTAGCTCGGCTGTGCTTTGGGAAAAATCTTTTTTTTACGTGTATTTTTTAAACACTAATGATTGTGTTGAAGACCTTCGGGGATTTATTTTTGGAATATTGCTGCTGAATCCATTTAAAGGATTTTTTGATAAAAATTATCATCGCTTTTAAAAGAACAGTTTTTTTCTTTATGATTGTTTTTCATAAAATCTTGGCACTTACGAACAATATCGTAAAAATTTTCCCTTTAGAAAAATGTTCTCTCAACAACATCTCATTTAAGCTGAAATAATTTATTTCATTATTACTCAAATGAACGTAAATAAGTAAGAAATACTTGCATCTAAAAATATTATGACTGTACATTTTTATAGAAACTGCGGGTTCAGTAGCCATGTGGTCGGCACGAACTGTGGCTGGAAAAGGCCCCACAAACACCTGCTGTGGAAAGCTGATGATTTAAAGGGCTATGGTTCAAATTTCTCCAGTTGGTTTGGAGGGAAAGTCAAGATAGGGAGCGCCAGCTCAGGTGTTATACTCGTCAGCCAACCAGGGTTAAAAATTTCAAATATCGCCCCCTGACAAAGGTTTTTCCCTTCCAAATCCTGTAAAAGGCCCTGGTTCCAATATATCGTTAGACATTCTTTCATTCACTGTAAACTAAAATCATGTATTTAAATTGCCTCTACAGGTGATGGATTAACGTTGCTTTGTTCAGCTACACGAAGGCTTTTGGCGAAGGACCTCGTAATTTTGAACCATGGTCAAGTGAAAAACAAGACACCTGAGCTGGCACCACCTTTCCTAACTACCATACCACACCAACCGGAGGACGTTTGACCTCGACGATTTAAGGGCACCCCCCTAAGGCGGGTCTTCAGTGGTTTTTTAAGCTCCCTAGCCAAGCCATGATCCCAAAAAGACCATTTTGGGGCCTGGCCTCTAAAACCGGGTCAAATTTTGTTGGGGTTGAATAACTCTTTATGTGGTCAAACGATTTTTTTTTTTTGCCCTCTCCTTTTTTTTTTCTTCTTTTACTGCCGTTTTTTTTTTTTTTTTTTTGTACGGGCATTTTATTTTATATTTAACATAAAACCGGGTGTACAACCCCACTTTTAAAAAAATGCAGGATTTAAGGGGGGTTTTAACGTGGGTATAAAAGTGGTTTAAGAAAAAAAACAATATAAATAGAAAAAATCAGACCTCTACAAATATCAAAAATATTTATTTAAAAAAAAGACACTTTTTCTGAACTTAAAGGGTTGTAGTTCTAGAAATTACTATTTTTTTTTAAACTGAAATAACACCTCGAATAAATTACACAGAATAAAAAATTTTTCATATGTCTTTTCAAGTTTCCAAAAAAGGGGGTTTTTGGCCGCGGACATACCTAGAAATTAAAAAAAATGCAGCTCGAAAGTTTGGGTGCCATACCCCGGATTTTAACGTATATTATTTTTGATCTATTTGAAAAAATTTTTGGAATAAGTAATTTTTTCCTCTCTTTCATTTTGTTTTTTTATTTGTTTTCAGCTTTTATGTCCTCGGGGGCCACCTTTTTTAGGGGATCGGATTCAAAACCCCGAGGTCCCCTTTAGTGATTTTTTCCCTTTTTCCAAAGGGGTTTATGTCTTTGGAAAACACGGTTTCACCCCGGGGGGTACCCTAGTGATCTTTCTATTTTCGACCCTCATTCTTGTCATTCAATTTTTCCTTTTTTTCTTTTTCCGTCTAGATCACACATTTTCACAAATGTTTAGTTAACCAAATCGGTTTTTGCGCCGGCAAAACCCCTCCACCCCCACTCAGCTTTGTATATTTTACCTTAAATAAGATATGTATTTCATTCCATTTACCTTTAATTTTTTTTAAATTTAATGTGTGCTACCGTATAAAATGTATACAATTTTTGTCAATAAAGTTGAACGTGGGTGGTAGTTTCCCGGGGATCGTTTTTAGCTCTAAACTTATTTCGGGTGTGCTGGATTCCTTGGGTTTAAAAACCCTAACCCTCCGGGTTTTTTGAAAGGATGAATTAAAAGCCTTCACTGCCATTTTAAAACTGATTAGATGGATTGACAATGGGTCTCTACAAAAATATTTACTGTTTTTGAGAAATGACAACCCAGATTAAATTAAAATAAAATATTAAACACAATTATTCACAAGGGGTGGTTGCAAATTAGTAAAAAGTAATTAAATCATCGTTAAAAGTAACTCGCTGGATTTCAAGAGGCATCTCCCCCTCGTTCCTGAGGTACTTTTGTCTTCTGCCTCGACTGCCGCGCTCTCGTCTCATTTCCCGTTCCATATCTCTATTAGACGATGGTTGGTGTTACGTCTGTTGGGAATCTAGGGAGGATACTACTACGTGCAAACTATATACCGTAAAATCCGGGGTATAACGCGCGTGTTAACTTTCGAGCTGCATTTTTTAACTTTAAGGTATGTTCGCCGTATAACGCGCACCCCCTTTTTAACACGCTTTCATTATCTTCACATGTATGTACCGGAATCTTTGAATTCGATTTTTACTCACTTTAAAAAGTTCGATCGATTCGAAATTTTGCACACTTGTCAAGGATAGATGACAATACAATAATGTAATAGTTTTGTTCCATCGTCCAGACCACGATCATTAGGATTAACGAGTTCTCCTTTCCAGATTTGGTGACTAAGAGATTAAGTTACAACCCGAAAGCGAAAACGCTGATGGTTAATACAAATACATCAAAAAATGACCTACAATAGAACTGTGTTTTTTTAAAACTTCATTTATTTACGAATAAACCTGAAATGTACATATGCATTTGAAGTCATTTATTCGAGGTATTATTCCAAGATATAGAAAAAGTTGTGTACTTCTAGAATTACAACCATTTAAGTTCATAGGGATTGTCATTTCTTTTAAATAAACAGTACTTCGGTATATGAAGATGTCTAATTTTTTTCCAATGCTCATCTTTTTTTTTTATTTTTAAAGCTCTCACTTTCAAACCCGGCGTATAACGCGCACCCGTTAAAAGTGCGCGTTATATGCCGGATTTTATGGTAATTCTATATTAAATTTAAAGTTATTCGTGATTGACAAACTTCTTAATTTTGAATCTCCAGTCAAGTGGCGAGAGGAATTCCCAAGCTGCCCGTATCCTCCACTCCAGCCAACATGAGAAATTCGGACCATGGTAGATTTATCATGCACCTCTCAGATCATGTGGCCCCACGACTGGACAGAAACGAATCGGGCCACGAATCCACGGCCATGACCAATCGGCATATTTACCGATTCAGGTTTTACCCCTTTATGGGCTGCGTATTGGCAAATAAGGCTTTGCAGACACGCCAAATTTCCAAATGTGGAAGCCATTTTATGGTGACATCATTTAGGTCTCGCTTCCAAATTTTTATGCTTCAATTAATTTTTAATTCAAACTCTCTTCGAGTGCTAAATATTGCTGTTTGTTGGGAGTACCAGAGGAGCTAAATTTGATATTCAATTGATCTTTTGCATGCAACAGAGTCATGACTTACAACCTTATGACTCACACAATCAGACTTCATTCGTCAATATAATTTACTGTAACTTAAGTGACTGCCTACCTTCGGACCCAATTTTTTTTATAAATATATTTTTTTGAAACTCTGAGTTTTTAGAAAAAAAATGAAATAAATAAACAAATAAAAAAATTACAATAAAAGTAAATGCATAAAATTTTTGAAATAAATATTGCACTATTATAGAAGAAAGGATTTCAAGGAAAATTTACCAATTTTTTTCTTAAACTGGTAACACTGTAAAAAAAAAATCTAATGCAATTACATTAATAATCTATATACATAACAAACACATTATAGTGTTCTTTAAAATGGACTAAAATATAAGAGAAATATTAAAATGCAAAAAACTTACAGGCAATTATACATTTTAATGAGAAGATTTTGTAATTTTTTAAGCTTTTTCTTTATAAAAACTACCTTATATGAAAAAATAATTTACCCTACAACAAAACTTACGGACCACTTTGAGAAAAATAATTTGAAAAAATTCCCACACAAAATTTCAGAATATTATTTTGTTCGGTTATTAAAATATCACGCATCTGGTAAAGAGATTCTTTCGAAAACATAATATTGAGCAAAACTCATTTAAAGTTTGCAGCAGGATCCATTACTATACGTTTGTTTATATACTGATATTTCCTTCAAATTTTTGCATTTTTGAGTGAGATTTGTTACCACGATCCATATTTAAAATGTTTTTAAAAACTTTTGAGGGAAATCTTAAAGTAAAATAAAATTTTATCAAAAAAAGGGCCAAACTGGTTTTACCGTGTGCCACAGCTGAGCACACGGTAAAATGTAAACAGTCTGTTGCCAATTTTTAGCAAGAAATAACTATACTCTAATAATACAGTAGTGGCTGAAACTCTAGAAAAATTACAGAAATCTAATTTATAAATTACAAAAATGAGAAAACTGTAGAAATTGAGTGAAAAACAGTATTGTTCCACAATTTCTGGTTTTAAAGGTTTTCGGTACACTTTAGCAGTGAGTGCGATAAAAATCACTATAACTTTATTTATATTTCTCGAAAAGAGAAAACTAAAACTGTTTAGAAAAGCAAAATACTCGAATTACAAGATTTTCAAATAAAAAAAAATTGCCTCATGTAGTTGAAAAATGACATTTTTAACGTAGGCAATCACCTTAAATATGTGATAGTAATTTCAAAAGTAATAATAAAAAATCATTAGTAAAACTATGTAAACTGATAAAAAATTTCAAGATGTTTCGGAGTTTAAGGAAGATTTATGTAATTGCATGTGTACACAATTGACATTTTAATCATATTTTTGCATTTGATAATATTACACACTACTGCGAATTCCAGAAAAAAAATTTCACTCTAATTACATAGCTATCCGTTTTAAAATACGGCCCCAGAATCTAACTTACTCTGATTAATGAATCCAAAAATATGGAAAAGAAAAGCATAAATAAATTGTAACAAAAACTAATATAAAATGCATATGTCATACATACACCATTAGAAATTATCCTGGAAACAAAACATCAATCTCGGATAGTAATAAAATTTGAATTTATAAATGTACGCAAGAAAACAAAAAAGGCTCGGATCATTAATATTTTGATAAAGTACCTAAAATATTGACATGATTCAAAAAACGGTTCCCCATTTTCTTTCCATTAATAAACTTAATCGATTACAGAATTTCTTCAAAATTATTTTGAAGAATTTCCGATGTTTCCTTTTTCGAACATTTCTACGGAAAATTTATTCGAAAGATATTAGTTATGATAAAAACAATTAAAATGATATTTAAAAGTTATTGTTATCCACCTTTATATTTTGATACTTGCATATTGCTTAATATTTATATAAACAATCATGTAGAGTGTGTCAAACTCTGACACGCAATGAACATTTTGCGCCCAGCCGATAAGGGCAAGTCAGCACACAATAATGCATTGTAAAATAACAAAGCGACTCAGGGTAAAAATAAGATAGGTAGATTCCACAATAAATGTTTTTTAGCTTTCCCTTTTGCTGCTATTATAAAATAAACTGCGTACATTTGTTTTGAATGTACCGCAATTAGAAAAATACGTTATTTAATATCTGGCCTTTGCCGATCAGGTGGCATTAGTAACAACACAACAACAAGAACACACACAACGTTATTTAAGCATAAATAATATCTAAAATACGTCAAAAGTTAGGTTACTGACATTTTAGTAAACGAAATTTGTTTAAAAAATACAAACAAAATGCTTCCAGAAAAGTTGATTAAATGTTTAACTGTCCATGGTTGATATAACCAAACACTTAATTAAATTAAAATTATCGTTAGAAGAAAAAAAAAGATCACATCATTACGAATCTGTTTGAAAAAATTAAAGCATTCAAATGTAAGTTAGTTTTTTTGGAAAAAACAACTCATAAATGAAGGCGATTTTAAACGTGCACTTTCCGGCGCAACATGAACATATATAGTGCTTCGATGATACTGCATCGTATACGGCGCGTTATAAGATGAATATACCTTAAAATTAAATAATACAGCTAGAAATCCCAAGTAGGGGCCTCATTTAAATTCATTTTCAGTGCGTGCCCTAATTTTATAAAATATTTGGCACTAGCCAGTTGTAAACATACTCGAAAATTTAATAAAAATTATTTCCTTGCTTAGAAGTACTCAACGGCGCGAAAGCAGTTATTTTCAGTTATGAAACAAAAAAAAAAATAAGCTTCCACTAGGTAAATAGTATTAAAAGACACTCACCTTAGTCAGTTTGAAAGAAATTACTGGGTACGCAAAAGTCATCCCGAAATAGAAAAGATAGTAGCAGAGAAGAAATCTCTCATGTCGAAAAAAAAAATAAAACATTAAATGTGTCTCTGGTTCTTTTATACATGTTTATTATAATGTATTATTTGAAATAAACCTACGTTTCTGTGTGAAAATTGATTATTTATGCGGCACAACTAAAGTTTAACCTTGTTTGCTTGGCCAAGTTAACGATTGAGTTTGACACCCTGGATGTAAAGGAATTCTTAAGAGGACAGAATTTTTAAACGAATCGATTAAACATTGCTTAGTCCAATTAAATCGAATTACCATAACAAATTGTCATAACACTTGGTAGAATTTATACTTTTTCCCATAAAACTTTTTTCTGATGTACATGATTAGAATAACTTATGTAGCAGGAAAATGATCCTCTAAAAAGAGTCGGTGTCTTATATTTATCTATATTAATGTGGCTTGTGTAGTCAGAAAACAAAGGAAATACTTTCATGTTTGCTTGATGTGTTATTCATTTTAATAGAAAAATTGTACGTAATAATTATTTTTATAAAATCTAACAGCCTGGAAGGGAAAAAAGAGATCGATTCATTGTTTATTTATACTACCTCTTGAAATAACGCGGAAGCTATTAGCAAAGCACCATGTAATTTTAAATCATGGTTAAATGATAAGGATGATACAAGGGTTGGAATACTCTTTTCAAACTTCGCCATACCACAGTGCTTCTCAAACTTTCAATTCTTGCGACCCAATGTTCAATCATAATTTTCATCGCGCCCCCCCTCCATACAATAACAATGTATTTAGTTCTGTAATAATGTACATTGACGTTAAGACTACAATTCTACTTTAACCTCTTAAGTACCACCGTATACGAACGTCTCACTCAACCGAAGCATTGGTGCTGACGTATATGTAATTCTTTGCGAAGTACTATCTTTTCTGTGTACTGTCATCCATAAAATTATTCCGAAGGCTTTAGAATGTATTGAAAAAGACCTTGACAGTGTTTGCGAAGGGTTAATTTATATTTCAGAATGTTTTTTTTTGCTTATTTATTCCTTTTCTCCCTCCCCATACATCACATACGCACGCCTACATGGAAAACAATACCGTTGGGAAGCGAATCGGGTGACTTTTAATCGGCAGTTAAGGTATTAATTATAAAGTGTATGAATTATCAATATAAATGTTATATTTTATGTATAATTTTATATACGACCAGGCCATGGAGTCACTGATAATTATTTTTTAAACTTGTTCTTAATTTACTATATTTTACTGCAGTACTGATACATTTATAAATGTATTATATCAGTGTAAATGTGTAGTTTTTTTTTATTATGTCAGAATGTATTTTGTTTTTAAGTTCAGTAAATTAATTTTTTTAGAAAATGATCTTTTGTTTTCGACTTTTCAATAATCTCTCTCCCTCCTCGAGGAGTTTTCACGCCCCCTCAGATAGGCGCGCCCCACAGTTTGAAAAACTCTGCCATACCATCTTTGTTGAACTTTCTCGCCATTTGTTGAACTTTCAACAAATATAAACTCCAACAGCTCATTTCCCAGGACTTTCAGTGGCTTCATTATTCGAATTCGACTCGTGAGAAACAAAGCTAGTCATGAATTTGTGACCCTGGCCACTATGTTACCACGACCATGATGACAAAAAGATAGTTTGTTCACAAGTGTATTTTATTTCATTTAGATGTATCATATACAGGGTGACTATATTTTAATCACCCCTTTCAAAATGCTGCAAAAAAATGTTGCTCAGAATGACTCCAAATTTGAAATGAATGTATTTGAAGAAATGGAGATGGTATGGACAACGAAAAAATCATTCGAGTTTTCATTGTTGCTTTTTATGAAGTAATTGGCAGAAGAATAATTTAAAATTGGTTTATCCCATCCAATAGGTTACGACCTTGCGGTGATGAATGGACTTTTGATTATTTACACAGACGCGGTAGCCGTTTGGATAAGAGTAGAGCAAGGAATTATGTTAAAGTTAGCATCAGGAATTCTGACCACTGTTCCCTCTTTAGATCGGAACTCATTGCTATCAGTGGTGCTCTCGATTATGCTCTCAACTCTAATGAGGACAGTATCTGGATCCTGATAGACAGCAGAAGCTCCATCCAATATTTGAAGAATTTGCCAAATATTATGGACAGTACTGGTCTAGATATTATTTCCAAATTGGCTAGTCTTGGTCAGAGGAAACTGTCCAGTGGATACCTTCACATGTGGGTGTGCCTGGCAACGAGACCTGGGAACGAGGGTAGGGGTTGTGATCTCCCTGACCCCAGTTCCTTTGTCTTGAGCCATTCTGAAATTCATTCCCTCCACAGAGTTAAAATGATTTTGACTTGTCAAAACCCTCTTGCTTACCACTGGTACACAGCTAAGAATCCTGGCCTAGTTCCACAGTGCAGGAGATACAGGGCCCTTTAGATGGCCTTGGTGAGCTGTAGAAGTGGTCACCTGCGTCGTATGACCTTTGTGCCGGGGATAAAGTCTTTCTTTACCTCCCCTTCTATCTTCCTGCTTCTCCTGCTTCTCTTCTGGACTGCTGGAGCATTTCCGTGTGACAGTTGTTTAGAGATCAAGACCTGGTGCGTGACATTCTTATGCGGAAAAGTCAAATGGACTCGGTGTAGGCTTTCCTGCTCCAAGGAGGGGATTTGAAACAACAATGACTAACAGTGCACCAACTGTTGAATGACTTGAAAGTCTTTTTTCGTTCAAAATAAAAACAACCATGCACAATGAACAGTAAGGTTTATTTAATGTGCTCATGCCAAAGTCGTCGTAATTTGATTCAAAATGACACTTATAGTCGAATCCACTTTTGTTATGGTGCTTACAGCACTAGTTGCTGATACATTTTAGAACATTTTTCTTATGACATACTGTTTCCTTCCTTCCTCCTTTTCATGTATATATTTAGTTTAAATTTCAGGTCATTCTGACCAATGGATTTTTTTTGGCAGTATATTGAAATTGGAACTTTATTTACAATCTTGTATAACGATTACTGGTATATTATTGTAAGGTTGGATATGTGCACAATGTCACAACCCCTCCCCCTGTAACTTAGAGTGAAGCAGTCCACACTGACGTCACACCCTGCCAGGGATTTCCGACTAAAAGACACACGGGAAATGACGCAGACGGACGTTAGAGACGTTAAGTTCTAGAAGTAGAAGAAAGACATTCTCCTTTGGTGTTTAATATATTTTAAATATTTCATCCTTCATTTTGTTAAATAAAGCATTTATCATCCTTAGGTTGTAGTCATTTTCCCATATTATTATATTATTATTGATACAGTATTATATTATTATTGTTATATTGTTTTACTGATGTATAAAACAGAGACCTACGTTTATTCCATGACGTCACAAAATACAATTTTAAAGAAGCATGTAGATGATAAACAAATTCCCACCAAAAATGATTCAAATGAATCAAGTACAATAAAAACGTTTTTTTTTTTGGCTATTTTTATTAGCTATTTATATAGTTTGCACGAAAATAAAAGCTCATAAAATTGTCAATGACGAAACTTGCAGTTCCAGATTTTCTACTTTTATTTAAATTTTTAGAGTGCATAGAGATTAAAGCTAATTACTTTTAATTGCTTGAACTTTTTTTTAAAAAAAAAAGAATTGAGTTTCGTTTAAACTGGAAAAGGGCGGAAAGGTCCACTGATGATAATTTGCTTAATTAGACTCCCAAAGAAAATCTAACTAAATAGGGATAGAAATACAGTAAACAAATCCCCCTATTTCTATATCCATTAAACGGGAGATATTAAAACTTATCACAGTATCGCGTATTCATTTCGTTTTAAAAGCGAACTAAAAAAGAACGTCAATCAGGCTTTGGGAATTGCGTTTCACTCACCTGATTCCGTTTTCTTTTTGAATAAAGCAAATTAAATTTACGATAAATATAAAAAGCGAAATTCATTACAGGAAGAAAAAACACAACAAAAGAAACAATTGTTTTCTTTGTTCTTCCGCGATGGTTATTTTCTTTCTAGCATTTGTGCAATAGATGACTAAAAACGTATCAAACTCTTTTCTACTTATGTCAAAAAAAAAAAAAAATGTGCGCATGCTTTACGATCATTAATTTTAATTAAATTACGCAGTTTCCGTTGGGGAAAGGGTGTACCAAATCTTCACACCAATGTCATTTGGCAAAAAGGAAATTTTGGGGGAGAATATCTAATGTTTATTAGATTTGTAACGAATTTTGCGTTAAATGCATCTCGGATTTAATCTAATTTATAATTACAGGAATAGGATCTCTTCTTTCTCTTGCAAATCTCCATTCTGTGGAGTGTTATTTTTCCTAGATATAATTATCGCGTGGATAATTATTGCTTGAAATTACGTTTGCAAAGAGTATATATATCGAAACACGCTTTAGGCAGTGAAATTTGCGCATGTTTCGTATAGGCCATTGATATGTTTTGCTTTACGTGTTATGAATTTCAATTATTTGTTTACCCATTGATCGAAGATAAATTCTACGTAATAAATCTCAGATTCGTTTTAAAACCATTTTTACTTAAAGTTTGATAATTTTTTTTTATAATATATTCAACGGGTGTAATTTTCAGGTAAGTTTTCTTTCCTTTAGCATAAAAGAGTAAGTATTTCATAATATACAGGTTGGGACGCGGGAACTTCCTTTTTTGAATATGTTGCAGTGATGTTCGTAGAGAGGGGAAGGGTTCGGTGGAAAGGGTGGAGTGGGATATTTATGTTTCTGCCCGTATCAGTCTCAAACATGTTGTGATCGAGGCAGCAGGGTGGTTTTGCCGTGGAGACGTATTTCTCGAACGGTCTGTCAATGATTGCAGCTGCCTTTCGTTGTCACTTCGATATTCCTCCACAAAGTCGTGTTCTTCCTGATCGGAAACAAGTTTTAATGTGGATGAATGGCTTCCCAGCAATGGAGAATGTCTCCAAATAAAGGAAAGGACCTCAGAAGACAGGACACCTGAAAATGTGGAACTCCGTGTTTCAATTTAGACAATGATCCAACAATTTTTCATACTCGTTCTCTAAGAAATGGTTCTTGATAAGGTATAGTTACAACAAGGTGGGGCCAGAGCCCATACCTCAAGGGTTTCCCTGGATGTTTTAACAGCAGCCCTTCCCCAATGACTGATCTCCCTGAGAGGAGACGAAAACTGGCATGTGTGCTCACCTGATTTATTCCCTCCTGATTAATTCCTGCGGGCTTATTATAAGTCCCTGGTTAACAAAGATCTATTCAAGACCCTTGAAGACCAACTGATCAATACCCTAGAAGAAATTGACATCACGGTTAATATGCTTGAAAAGGAGGCTCGATGTTTTCAAAATCGACTCCATCAATGTATTAATATAATGGAAGGCAACATTTAACAGATATTATGTTTAAAACTGTATAAATTGAAAATTCCAATGTTGTGTGGTAGGCAAAAAATAACAATAAAGTCGAATGAAACATATAGTGTGTTTTGTTGCATTTTCAAAAAAGGAAGTTCCTACTCCACATCTTGTAGTAACTGTGTAACTTTCATTTTAGAACGAGGAAAATATTTCAAAGTTCTAAATCAGACATTGGACAGGTTTATTGTACATTAAATAATGTGGTGTATTCCGGTCAATCAATATAAAAATATTCAAATTTATTTTTATCCTTTAGTTTAATTTTTAAAGCTACCATTTTCTAATCGTGAATGTAATGTTAATTCCCTTTGGAAATCTTATTTTCTTTCTCAAAGTTACGTTAGAGCAGCAAGGAACTAAAAAAAAATAATAAATGTTTACTTGAAATTGGATTTATTTTTACGCTTATTAATTATTCATTTGCGGTGCTTAAGAATTTCAAAATACATAAATACATTTTTAAGCATCGGAATGTAAATAATTCAGGAAAAACCTTCATTTTAGTTTTGTGCTTCGTATACACTAGTCTAGCCATTTGGAGGAGGAAAAAAGTTTAAGCGAATTGAAACTTCACGTTCGTGAATTTAAAAGGGCCAGCGCTTTTTGGCTTCATTTGGTAAAATTTAAAAAAAAAAAAAATGAAGCATACAAAAGTGCTTTATTTTAATAAGTTAGACAACAAATCGCCATTTAAAATACAATATTAAAAAGTACACCCACATTTTCCGGTGTATAACGCACCCTTTTCATATACATAAAAAGTTTACAACTTATGGCTGCGCTTTTTACGACATGTAATTATTATAACTTTAAAAAAATAAAGAAAGACGAGTAAAAGCATTGTGGATTGAAATGCATGCATTTTGCCTTAATTTTGAAAATATTTTTTCGTATTCTAACATCAACAAGTTCTAATCTTTCGCCACTTTAATCCTCTGGCTGAAACATCAGTTTTTTTTTTTTTTTTTGCCGCTCTTGGAATCATTTCCGTGACAGACGGGCAGGAAAATTATTTTGAATTTTATTACCTTAAGGTTATTCGACTACGTTCGCTGAACCATGATTTGAAAAAAGCGCATAAATGGATAATTTTCATGATATTTAGTGTCCCTTAGATTAGAATACATGTATAAAATTGTTTTAAGGACATTTTGACAAAAAATATTATTTAAATACAATATTTCGGCAAAAAATGAACTTAAAATAATTTTTTCCCAAATGTTCTCCTTTTGTAAAAATGCTTCTATTATAATATATTTTGCCTGTATATAGCTCAGACCTCTGTACAAAGGCTCAACTAGAATTTTTGAAATGTATAACTTAGAAGTGGGTTTATCCATGTTTCACGACAACAGAGGGGAGAAATTTTAAGAAAAAAATGCCAATAATTATTTCAATTAGTGGTAACTCTGAAAATAATGTGAATTTTTCAAAAATTCTAGTTGAGACTCTGTAGAGAGGTTTGAGCTAAATACAGGCAAAATATTTTTATAATAGAGGCATTTTTCACAAAAAGAGAACATTTGGAACAAAAAGATTACTCTAAGTTAATTTTTTGCCAAAATATTATATTTAAATAATTTTTTTGTCAAAATATGCTTAAAACAATTTTATACATGTATTTTAATCTAAGTGACACTAAATATCATGACAATTATCCATTTACGCACTTTTTTAAATCACGGTTCCGAACGTAGTCGGATACCTTAAGGACTGTTTTAAATGTTCCCTAAGCTCATGAAATCAAATATGGCGCAAATAAGATGTGTGGGGTTAAATCAAGCACAACAATGTATTTTTATCACTAGAATTTTGACGAGTATTTTTATAAAAACTTAATAGAATTTAGTTATATTCATGTAAAAATAATTAAAAATAATAATACCGAACACGAAAAAACTAGAGGAATATCCATGTGATAGACGGTGATAGATACGAAAAATCACACCTATTGTGAGTTGAAAAAAATCGCCATGTATACCACGTGATCCTATCAATGAGTAGAGTCTAACTGAAGATGTCAAGGCAGCCTACCCCCAAAATCACTCCACATTGTTATCTACAGGCATCAAAGCAAATCATCTCCGTCTGAGAGACGGATGCTCCAGTTATAGGGTTAAATAAGCTTTAAATAGTTCACTGATATGCGCACCTAAATGCTGAATTAATAACGTTCATCAATTTGAAGAAACTTCCACGTCTGTATTGAAACCTGTCTGCAATTTCTTCGTTTTATCTGTTAGAAGGAATCTGAGCATGACCCAAATTTAAAGATTTTCTGGATTCTTTAACACTAGAACATCCATCGGTGTCAATTTGACACCGTAGCCTGTTCAGTTTCTTCTTTCCACACTTTTACAGGGAATTTGAAAAATTTTCGTGATTTTTAATACTTTTGTACAGTAATTACACTGTAAAAGTTTGGTTTTTCTAGGTAAATTAGGAGAGATTTTACAACTAAATATACCTAGAACGTCCGATGGCATTTCAAAACACCAAGGCAATTTATTACCATAAAAGACTGTCGTTCATCATTACTATTAGTAAAACAAACTTCCCAAAGTACTATCGCACATTTATTTGACCTTGAATGCAGTGTTATTGGATTAACATCGGAAACGAATAGATTTTTCTAAAAATGTTGTCTCTAAGTGTTTCGCTCCACAGTATTTGCTTATATGCTAATAAAAAAATAATCGACTGTCTAACTTTGTGCAGAGTCTGAAATGATGACTTGAAACGATAAAATTGCTAATTTATATTGAGAGATTTCTGAGAATGAATCGGAATGGTGGTGAGCTTCTATTTAGGTCTGTGTGTGTGTGTGTGAATGGCCTTGCTCTAATTTAATTTCCGATGAAGACATAAGATTGAGTGAAAGCGACTGCAAAGAATCTGAAGAAAGTGCAGATATAATTGATATTATTCCTGTAAATCCTGATATATATATTGCTCTTAAAATTTAAAGTTATTATTCTGAGGAAAGGATAAATTTTTATTAAGTGTATTCCGAAACAGAAACTTAAGTTAGAAAGAGTTCAAAGTATTTTATCAATTAATTTTTGAACAATAACTCTTTCACAACCAACAAGGGGATAGCACGACGAAGGAAATTCATTTGGAGATGAGATTTTGTGTAATAGTAGTACACCTATTGGGTGTTCAACCGTCAATGTAATAGTGCCGAATGGGCAATCAATTCGGAGAAAATAGCCTTCGAAATTCATACATAGCTTTTATACAATAAAATTTTAATAAGCTGCAGCGAAGCAGTGGCATAGATGATATTGCACTTGCAATCCGTGCTGTAGGTTAGGATTCGAACCACGTGTTCGACTTGCTGCTTCTTTTGCAATTTATTTAATTATTTTTACAATAAATTAAATTTATTTAAAAAGGCTTATTAAATATATATATATATATATATTTTACATTATAAAACAATAAAATTAATAATAATATAAGATATATATGTTATTTTATTATACTGATTGTAAAATAATTAATGTATATATAATAAACTATTATAATATATTTTATATATTATAAAACTAATTGTAATTGTTTTTCTATTTAAAATAAAAAAAATTGTATAGAATATCATATGTGTTTATAATAAATATTATTTAAGTTTATAATATATTTAAAAAAATATAATATAAATATATGTATATAACTATAATTTAAATTTTTAAAAAAAAAAATAATTATGCAAATTTTTAAATAAGTTTTTTTTAAAAAAATTTTTTTTTTCACTTAAAATAATTAAATAAATTTTAAAAAAAAACCAGCAAGCCGATCGCGCCAATCGCCCGACTCAACCCCAGACCTACTTCACGGAATGCAGGTGCGCTATCACCTATGCCACTGTATTCCGGGCTTTTAAAATTTTATTTTAAAAAAAGCTATGAAAATGAATTTAAAGGGGCCCTTTTTCTCTTAACGGGCTGACCTGACTTTTCTTTGACGGTTGAACACCCTATACGGGGTATTAAAATTTTACAAAAAAATCTTGT
Source organism: Trichonephila inaurata madagascariensis (assembly GCA_019973955.1). NCBI lineage: Eukaryota > Metazoa > Arthropoda > Arachnida > Araneae > Nephilidae > Trichonephila > Trichonephila inaurata. The sequence goes on along the minus strand of BMAV01008066.1, from coordinate 190,459 downwards.
GTCCCCAAATGAATTTCCTTAGTCATGCCCTCCCTTTGTAAGAGAAAGGTTTTCCCTAATTTAGAATTGATGGTAGTCGTATTTAATGTAAACTTATCTTGATGTTTTATACTGAATGTCAAAATAGAAAATATGTCAAACGCAATTAGGAAGAAAAGGAAACGGAAAAAAAGGGCAAGAAACTGGCAAATAAATTTGGCCCTATGATAAGACATTTTCGGCCCGAAATTTGATTTTTATTATTTATATCACTTTAATGTGTCATGTAATGATTTTTTTTTCTCCCGAGTTTTATGTCATTTGGTACGCATAATTTTATGCAAAAAAAAAGTATATTTGTACATGTGAAAATAAAAAACGATACTGTAAATCAAAATATTGAAAAAGATTGTACTGCAGTATTTCTCAAACTGTGGGGCGCGAGCATATCGAAAATAAAAGGTTAAAAATTAATTTACGGGAATAAAAAAAATACTTTCTAATAAAAAAATACAGATTTACATTGATATGATTTATATATATCATCTTGTAAAAAAAGGTCATCAAAAAAAAAAAAAGATTCCCTTTTTGAACGGTCATTAGCTATTTTTTGATCCTTTTAACAAAAAAAAAAAAATATTTTTTTTTGCTTTACTGTAATCCTACGATGAAAATTTTTTATTACTTTCCCTTTTTAATCAAAAAATATTACTTTTGCTGGCTTTCAAACTTACTGGTATGGTTACCTGCATCCCTTTTTTTGGGGAAAGGGTTAAAATTATATAATTTGTTTTTTTTTTTTTTTTCACAAGGGAAAGAGTTTTTTTTGATACATGTATAAGCATATTGAGCATTTTGAAGGATTAATTGCCCCAGATTTAATTTAAGAGTATTTTGAAACATATAATAAAAAAATCGAAAATTTTGGGGGAAAACCTTTTTTTTTTGTTACCAATGACCTTGACAGAGAATCCTCTAATATGACAGTCTTAATGGGGGCTAAAATGAATTGATAACATATCTCCTTTTTTGGGAGTGGCAAACTTTTTTTAGAATCTTAAGGTACTTGTTTAAAACCAAGTTCCCGGCACGACCACTTTTTTTTCAAAAATTTTTTTCTTGAACATCCCTGCTTTTTTTCCCTATAAAATAACAGTGGTTTTGTGATGTTGTACGACTATTATGGTTTTATAAATGTAAATGAGCAGAATCAAAAAAAAGATTTCTCAATCTGTGATCTCTATGGGAAATTTTAAGTTGATCAAAAAAAGGGGAAACATTTGTTTAAAAAGGGCATATTAACCCTGTTGGGAAAATTTGAAAAAAAGAAAAAACATGAAACAAAAAGGGAAAAATTTTTTTCAATAGCTACATTAAGAACCTTATCAAGAAAATATAAAAACCAAATTGTACCGCAAAATGAAATTTCCACCCTGTAAAAAAGACACAAGCAAAAAAAAGGCCCAACAGGATTTTTTTCCCCGATCATAAAAAGGACATTAAAATTACAATAAGGGAAAAAAATTGTGACAGTTTTACTTGCAAATAATTTTATTTTAAAATTTTACCCGTTCCGTGATTTGTGCCCCTTTTTTTAAAGGTCCCCGCATTTTTAAAAAATTTGTTTCAGTTTTTTGGGGATATTTTTCCCCAAATTATGAAAGACAAATAAAAAAATTTTAAAAATGGAAAGTATATTTTTTCTTAGTTAAATTATTCACTGAAATTGTGATTTTTATTTTGGTATAAAAAAAATAATTATAAAAAATTGGGGTGCTTCAACCCAGGACCATTAACGTTGGTATCGAGTGCCCCCACCTGATCCCCTTCGTTTTAAATATTAAAAATAACACAAATTGCTATTCATTAGAGTTTTATATTCTTTTTTTTTACTTAATATTTTTTTCTAAATGCTAATTTTTGGGGTTATAATATGAGTATTTTAATTCCCAAAAAATCATTTTTCATTTTTGTATTAAATTGTCATGCACCCCGTTTTTCCTCCCCAAATTGCATTTATATCAAGAAATAATATATTATCATTTTTAAAAAAAAATTGTGTTAAGAGTGGGCCCTTTTACAAAGTATAAGAACAAGTTTAATAATAATCAGTGACTTACATGGGCGTCTTGCAGAACCAAAAATTTTTCAAAATAGGCTAAAAAATTTGGGAAAATTTACACCCCCTTTAGGTTTTTTTTTTGAATTTTTAGCTCAGATTTATATTTTGTCTTCAAAGTAGCCATCGGAAAATCCGGGTTCACAAAAAGGGATGATGTTAAAATGGTAATAGTATACGAAATGCTTTTTTTTTCAGTGCAGAAAATTTTAGCATCCACCCCCCTATCCCGAATTCAAAAGGAAAATTTTTTTACCAAAAAACCCCTTTTAAATTTTGTCATTATTTTGTGAACTCATGAAGATCTCTTTTTTTGGCAGTTGAGAGCCCCCTTCTTGGGAAATATTTGGAAATGGATTCCTAACTCATTCAACTTACTATCAATTTGCCTTCGTCTGTGCACTTGGGTTTAAAGCTTTATTATCGTCGAATGCTCACTCGATTTAAAAAAAATATCTATAATTTTTTTTTTAAAATTTTCCTAAATACTTAATACCGTGAATTACAATTAACGCGTGAATTATGAAATTTACCTTCAAGAGAGATTCGGTAGCTAATCGATTCAGCCAAGATTGACTAAATTGTACGAGGTTTTGGGGATTTTTTCATTTTTGTGCAGACGTCTTTTGGGGTTTCCCCAGACTCACATGAAACGTTTGCGAGAATGCCCAGATGTAATGGATATGATAAAGAGCAATATAAAATTAGGCTATTTTTTTAAAGACATTTTTTACTTTTTTGAAATGGATCTTGGGAAAGGGAAAAAAATCTTTTTTAAATTTAAAAATTATTTCTCAATCTGTTTCAATTTAAAAAAATTAAAAAAAAAATAACATAATTAACCTATCCCTTAAAAGGGATAATTTATTTTAAAAAATATATTACTTAAAGGTAAAATATATAAAAAAATTTAAAAACTTATTTTAATACTGAATTAAGAACAAGTTTAGTAAGTATTGGGGGACTTCCATGGGCTTGTTTGCAGGGAAAAAATTTTTTAGAAATTGATCCTCTGAATTTTTTTTATATTTAGCTGATACCTATATTTTGTCTTTTTAAGCAGCCACCGCATTTTGCAATTTTGTTTTTAAAAAATTTGAGAAAAAAGGGGAAAAATAACATAATAAATTTTTCCCTTTTTTTTTTTTTTTTTTAAAAGTAACAAAACAAAATTTAATACTTTATGTTATTAATTTGTAAGGTTTTTTAAGTAAGATCGGGATTGTAGCTTTAGGGCAAAATCATTTTTATTGCATTCAGTAATTTATTAAATGTATAAGAGGGGGGCGATAAAAAATTTTAATTGAAAAGGGGGGCGCCAGTATTGAAAAAATTTGGGGGCACTGTTGTACTGGAAATTAAAAATATTCTTTAAATTATCGTATCGTAGATTGTTTTTTATATATTTCTCAGTATAAATATTCATATTAACCCTTTTGTGGGCCTTGGGAAGATTACTTCCCATCTATACATGATCTTCTAAACTACGCTTGTGGGAAGCGCAAAAAACCATTACAATATATTAGACTTACTATTATGACGATGGGAAACCAAGTCCCGCTTTAGTTTTCTGCTGCATTAAAACATAATTCCACAACTTTGTTGAAAAGCTGTCCCTGTATATAACAATGCCATGGGAGGGGTTGAACGCTTCGTTCAAGGAAAAGAAAGATACCAAATAAGAAGTGGCATTGTGTCTTTTATTTTCTTATTGGCCTTTCCATCATAAACAGTTGCAGACTGAGACAAATGAACAAAAGCAACAGAAGTTTAGACCAGCTAACATTCCATATAACATTAGCTCGTCAGCTAATAGACGGAGATTCCTCAAGCAAAAGGAAATGTCGTCCTGTTAGCTTCCTAGCAAAGAAGTTTGTAGCCGGTGTGGTAAATCATATGCCAAAGAGGGTTTCCGACTATAAACAATGTAGAAAATATATTACATTACAAAGGGACAAGAAAAGAGGACCCGTACATGTGTTCACAGTGTGATGTCCCCTTGTGCATTACAAAGTGCTTCTTATCTTTTCATTGCAGATAAACACCATTAAATTTAATTTTCTTTATGACGATGAAAGATTCATTGGGAAGTATTTTCCCCACCAATGAAAATTTATTTGTATATATTACCGTTAAAGTGTATACAGTTATTTCATAGAATAATTAGGTATTTCAAGAAATAACTATACAAATCAGTTGAAGTATATAATAGAATAGATGAAAAATTTCATACTTTACCCAGTTATTCTATGTAATAACTAGGTATTCCCTGAAATAACTAAAACTAATGATAGACCGTTAAAGTGAAAAATAAACAATTTCAAATATGTTTTATAAACTAATTGATACTAAATAACTACAATCTCTCGAAAAATACATTTTATATCATTTGGGATGAATAATTGATAAATAGTAAGGGAAAGCAGAGATGATATAATTTATTATATTGCTCATATTGCTATTAGCTAAACAGAAAAGACAAAAAAAGGATATGTTGCAAAAATAGATTATATTTAAATATTATCAACAAAAATACATGCTGGGAAGATAAACTGTTGCCTCATAAAAACATCGTGTTAACATTTTAAAACAAAAATGTACGAGAATATAAATTAAAATTTTATGAGGTACCTTTATTTTATTTTTCGTTATTTATTAGAGCCAGGATTGCTATAATGACACTTTGGATTGTACTGTTTATTTTTGAAACAAGCACACTTTATTTTATTATTATTATTATTATTACACGAGCACTTTTTAAATCTTTGTCCAGCACAGCAACTTTGAGCTGTTGCAACACATCGAAGCCTTGTGTCAATATTTGGAATATTTTCAATGGAAATTAATTCTCGCTGACATGTACTGAACTGATATCTAGAGTACAATTGATATCTAGAGTTATTCTATGAAATAAGGGATTTCACGCTTTAACGGTAACATTATGCATAAAATTAGGAAAAATAAAATATATTTCCTTATAAATGTTATTGTTTATATAACAAAAAAATGCGAGAAATTCAAAGGAAAAATGAATGGCCCACGAAAGAATTAATAGTTTCGTATTGAATTTTGCAAAAATATACCTGTGTGTAAAGAACCTCGCGTTTGCTGTTTTATATAATAACTACTTCCATAACTGCAAATTGAAGAAATGGGATAAAGCTGCAATTCAAAAAATTGAGAACTGTCGTGCAGTTTGTTGTATTATTACGTCTTTTTGGACTTATTATTACCGTAGTTTTTCAATAAAATATCTTAGAAAAAGAACATCTGCTTGCTTGTGTGTGTATTATATATATATATATATATATATATATATATATATATATATATATATATAATACACACACAAGTACGTTTGTAGAGAATTAGAAATATATTGTGCCGAAGCATATCCCTTTCCCCTATTTTCCAACAGATCCCTTGCCGACAGAAGCTGCGAAAATTCCAGGAATTTCCCTAATTGCTGGGAAGGAATTTCGTAACTGGGTGGTCGAGTTTCGGCACCTTTCTTTCCCAGATGACCGAATGTCAAAAAGAGGCGCCTTATCATTGTGTATTCATTTTCCCACAACTCGTTGACGACGGCGCGTCTGTGAACGAACAAATGTGCACCCAGCCTCGGCGCCTCTTTGGGACTAGCGGAAACGAGACCGATTTGGCGTGGCAGAAGGGTAAGACCTCAAGGGAGCCGAGACCGGAAGGCGGCAGAAGAACCAGTGGGACTGAGGCCGACAAAGAGATGAGAGGTGGATGACAAGGAGAAAGAGATGATATAAAAGGGCGAGGGGCCCGGGAAAAAGGAGACTGGATTTTTAAAGGGGAGCCATTGGGACATCCCTTCAGCGATGGGAAAGACGATAACGAGCCCGCGAAGTACAGCGGTCTCCGGCGAAAGATCGAGGGAACGGGAGAGTACCGAAGAGACTCGAAGTGATTACGGACCACCCCGGAAGTACAGCGGTCTCCTGGCGGAAAATCAAGGAACGGAAGAGAGTGCGAAAGAGACTCGAAATCGTTTTCCGAACCCTTTTGATATTGAACTGTAATAGAATATAACATTTTTTTTGATGATTTTCATATTGAAATAAATAGTTAACCAAGAGCTGAGTGAAATCATTACAATATATATATTTCTATAAGTGTGTGCGTGTGTTTTCATTTTAACCCACCAATGAGTGCCACAAATGTTCGAAAAACATAAATAAAGTACAAACCGTAGAACTTACTAATTTTATGTGAGTTTACAATAAATTATGCAGCTTTTAAATTTATTTTTTGATTTAATATGTGAAAAAGCTACAAGTATTTTTGCAGTTTTGTACAAATGGAAAATAATTATTTATTCTGATAAAAATCTTACGCATATTAATTTTAAATTTTTTGTGTGACTTTTTTTATTAATACGAAATACATACTATGGGGAGACAAAAGTCTTAAAAACGGAATAGAATATTTTAATGTGATAAATTATATACCAAAAAAAATACCCATCAAGATTGCTTAAATTAAACATTAGGTTTTAATAAAAAATGAAAACAGGAAATTTTTATTTCAAATGATGTTTATTTATACTTTTCAAAATGCATTAACATTATAATGTATTGTAGCGTTTGAAACATTTTGCATTATTTATTCAATTTTCTTTTTAAACAGAAGTAGATTTATTCAGCTTTGAATGCATCTATTACCTTTAGAATATTTTGAAAAAAATAAAAATTCCATTAAATGAAATTATTTTTTTAAAAATAATCTTGTTGAAAATTTCTTCTAGAAAATATTCTAGCCATTTTTTTTTTTTTTGCAAATTAAAATAATAAAATCAGAAGCATATCTTGAAATATTTTCATGAATTATTCATAAAAAGGTATATTTAATAAATATTTATTAAATATACATGATATATAAATAAAAAAAATATTTGAATGAATTATTAAAAATACAAACATTTTAAGAATAAATAATGTAAGGAAATATATACGACATATATTTGTGTAATAGATATTTGATTTACCCATTAAAATTCTAAAAATATTTTACTTGGGTTACCTAAATTTAGTTCTAAATAGCTATATTGTTACAAAAATGCTAGAATCCAAGGAATATATTTATGCATTGATGTATCCAGAATTTTATTACATCTTTTCGAAATGAAATTCCAAAAGTTTTGCCAGACTTTTGACACAAAAGACAGGAGAAAATTCTAATATTAGAAATTTTAGATGAATGGGCATTATGAATTATGCATGCTTCTATAGCATCGAAGTAAGCGCAAAGTTCTTAAAGAGTTCTGTGCAGTCAGAGGATAGTTTTACACGATATATTGTAGATAAATTCGTTAATACCAATTTCTGGTATTAGATAAATGTATCTATACACTTGTTGTTATAATTAGTGTTTATTTTCTAACTAATACTTTACAGAAAGGCCCCTGAATTGATTTGATTTATTTAGCAGCAACGCAATGGTTCTTAGCGACGAATCTCTTAATTTTGAACCCCACTAAATTGACGAAATGATGAAAAGGTCTATGAGTGAGGGAGTGTGGGTTAATTGACATAGTGCTATAAAGTTGCAGAGAGACTATTGGCGACATTTTTCGTACTTTTGCAACATGGTCAATCAACTAGGACAGCGTTTTAAAACGGTGGGTGGTCTCTAGTAGGGCGTAATAACTCTACGAAAGGAGCACGAGCATATTAATAAAATTGTATTTTTAAAAATTATTTGTTTAATGAAGGTAAGCAAACAAAATACATCCTGGCATAATAAAAAGTAAAATACACATTTACACTGATAAAATACACTTATAAATGCATCAGTACTACACAATGTATTTTATAGTTAATTGAAGAATACTAAATTAAGAGCAACATTAATAATTACCAATGACCCCATATAAGTTTGTCATATATAAAATTATATACAAAAATTAACAATTATCTTGATCATTTGAGCGGTTTATAATTATTCCCTTAACTGTTGAATTAAAGTTACGCGATTCGCTCCCCAACACCCCCCTTTTCCAAGTAGGCGCGCGAATAGGATGTATTGGGGAAGAGAAGAGAACAGAAATAAATGAGCAAATCTTCTGAAAAAAGTAAATCCTTCTCAAACACTGTAAAGGTCCTTTTATTGTATTCCAAAGTCTTCAGAATAATTTAATAGATAGCAGTGTACAGAAACTATCGTACTTCAGAAAGACGTATATATACGTCCGAGGCAATTAACACTTTGACTGAGTGTGTCGTTTTTATACGTCAATGACACTTAAGAGGTTAAAGTCGTATTGTAGCTTTAGTGTCAAAGTATATTATTGAACTAAATATACATTGTTATTGTATGGAAGGGGGGAGGCGCCATAAAAATTATGATCGAGTATTGGGTCGCAATTATTGAAACTTTGGAAAGTACTGGACTAGGACGTCACCTGAACTGGCAACCCTACTCCTGAATTCCACACCTTACCAAAGGGAGGACGTTCCAGCCTCGATAGATTTAACTTACAGTAATACCTCCAGTTACGTTACTCGACTTAAGCGAATTCAGAGTTACACTATTTCCAAATCTCATCGGCTCGCCATTTTCTTTTTTTTTTTTTTTGTTTTTATTCTTAGAGCTCACAGGCGGAATCTTTGCCAGAGTCCGATGAAATTTGTAATCTTGTTGAAGAAGCTGTCGATCTTGCTAGGCAAATAAATTCAGAAGTGAATAGTGATGACGTACAGAGCTTGGGTTTATTTCCCTCAGAAGCTGACAATGGATGAAATCATAGAAATGCCTGAGCAACAGAATATTGAAGAACATGAGTCTTTAGACCCAGTTCAATCTAAAGATTGGATGACGGTTAGTAATTTGACAAATTTCAATTTAATTGAAAAACAAATTACGAATTTTCGAAAATACATGCTCCAACGAAGAGCGTATTTTTTCAACCAAATAAGGAATAAAAAATTCTTAGTATGCTATGATTAAATTTTTGCAAGAGAAAAAAAAAAATCTTTGAGACAGCGTGAGTGAGTGAGTGAATATTAACGTTGCACTGTTTAGCTACACGAAGGCTTTTCGCGACGGACCACGTAATTTTGAACCATGGTCAAGTGACGTGGACGACACCTGAGCTGGAACCCTCTCTTCTCCTAACAACTACACCACACCAACTTAGAAGGAATATCCTACTAAGCAGGAATATTCTTTGAAATCCACTCTTCCAAGATATATGGCAGCACGGGTTCTATGATGAGTATTTTAGCGGTGAAGGTGAATAGTTTGGCCATTTATTTGGTTTTTGCCATTTGGCCAATTGATTGATTGATTGAATATTAACGTCGCACTGTTCAGCTACTCGAGGGATTTTGGCGACGGACCACGTAATTTTGAACCATGGTCAAGTGACGTGGACGACACCTGAGCTGGCAAACCCCTCTCCTAACTATACCACACCAACGGGAGGACATTTCAGCTCTCGACAGATTTATCGTGCATCGCTGCCCTACAAGCGCGGGTCTTTAGTGTACTGAGCTCGAACTCATGACAAAGCCAGCCACGATCCGATACCTATACCACTCGGCTACCGCAGCCCATCTTTGAGCCAGCAGACACTTTGTCAGATTTTATGAAACTTTCTACATCAAAAAAAATTTTGGTTTGAGATTTTGTATTTGTGTTATCTAAGATTTTATCACGCATTAATTTTTCTAAATTATTTTCTTTCGTCTCCGGCCCCAACTAAAAATATTTTTTTTTGTATTTATATGCAAAAATATACTCCGCGCGCGCGTGACTTAAGCAGTTATTAACCAGTCCTACCTATCACGTAACTTCAAGTTTATTAATGTTCAACGGCCCCTCTTCTAGGAGGGTCTTGCTTTAGAGGCCCTAGGTTTGAACTCATGACACACTGGCCTCGAGTCCGTGGCTCCGCTACAGCGTCCTCCGTAGATCCAGTGGAGAATGAGTGAGCGAATATTTACGTCGCACTGTTCAGCTACTTGAAGGCTTTTGGCAACGGACCTCGGGATTTTGAACCTCGGTCAGGGGACAAGAACGACCCTTGAGCTGCCACCCCCTCTCCTAACTACCACACCAACGGGTGGACGTTTGAGCTTTTGACAGATTTAACGTGCACCACGCCCCTACACGGCGGGTCTTCAGTGCTACTGGGATCGAACTAATGACACGCTAGCCATGAGTCCGTTACCTTGACGACTAAGCAACCGCGGCCACGTAGGTCCAGTGGCAGAATGGAGCGAAGAAGTATCAGATTGTTCACAGCAGACAATGCCTGTTCTGTAATTTTTCATCAATGCTTAACACGTAGACACTTACACACGCATGTTATATATATATTTTTATATTTTGTCTATGTGTATGATTTATTTTCTCATGTGCGGAATATGTTTTTGATTATAGTTGGAACTGTATTTAACGAAGTCACTAAATCCCGAAATAAAGTTCATTATATGGAAAATTCATTAAACAGAGATTCATCCATTAAAAAAATTTAGAAGCCACATAAAACAAATTTTAAATTCATAAGCACTATATATTATTTAAAAAAAAGTAATTATTCACACTCGTTTGGGAAAATTAATATCTCTCCATTTTTTATATATTTTTCCCTTTAAAAAGAAATCTGCAAGAAAACAGGGGAAAAAAATGTCCAGATCTGCACTGCATTTTCCACTTTAAAAAATAATTTTATATTAAAACTAATGAATGTTTTAACGGCATTTTCTATTTTTATATAAGGTCTACAAGTAATTTTAAATATACATTATTTTATAACGAGTAAATTTAATCACGCACTACCACATGCGACCTTAAATTTTATGTACTGATAAAATCTGTTAGTTTAATTTGAGCTTTTTGTTTGAAAAATTACAACAATTTCATTGCTCTAGGTGTGAGCTAGGTGTAATTACTTATCTAGTCCTGAGTTAGCCCTGTATGTAAATTCCTTGCCCCCCTCTTTTTGGACCCCTTAACATTTTAAGATTGTTTGCTTGGACATTTTGGGGCCCCTGAAGTTTGGGGGTCTCGTATCATTGATACGGCTGATGGAACTGTATGTACGCCCCTAGTTTGGTACCTGGTGAAACCCGTTCAAGGTATTAATCAAAATTAAATGGGCTATTTGAACGAACAATTTACAAATTAACCTGCAATGTCTCAAAACAGGGAGAGGGAAAAAACTGAAATTACAAGATAAAATTTCGTGAAATAGAAAATGCACGTCGTTATTTAGAGGTTAATTTACGAAGAAAACAGTAAATTGCTCTTCGTTCCAGAAAATGTTCGCCAAATATAGGTTCGTTATATAGAGGTACGACTGTATTTTGTTCATATAACTTAACTCAATGGCGCGAATGCCCATGAGGGCCAAGGCCTACTATGCCCAACTCAGTACACGCGACCTTGATCCCTGAAGTACATGAGCAGATGTTCCGGTCAGATAGTCGGTCTGACACAAAGCCCCCAAAGTTAAGTTCCCAAGCAAGCTTTGTATTCATTTATCGACCCACTAAAAGGATAAGTCAACCTTGTCTAGTTCGGGGTTTGAACCTCGGAACTGTGACGTGGAAGTGGGATGCACTAATCACTCAGCCACTGGGCTTCTTGTTCATAAAAAAAGACTCAGTAGTTCATTAAAAAATTTTAAGATGTAATGAGCGATATTGTAGAAAATTTTTATTAGATATTTATTTTAGAGTAGAAATGGCTGAAAAAGAATGATTAATGATTCATTTGGAAACCTCTTACTGTGTGTATTTTAAGACTGATGGCATTTTTTTTTCAAATTTCAACCATCCGTCAGAAGAGCATAATAAAGAACAATCTGCTACACATATAATAACTGAAAAAAATTAATTACATTGAGAAATTTCTTAATTTTACTCGATTGCAAATTAACTCCCACAATAAGCAAAAAAAAAAATTTCTTCGGATTTAAAAATCACTTTGAGAATATTTATATGAAACATTGTTTCAAAAAATGGATTAAAAATTTTCCACTAAATGATTCTCTTTCGCATAAAACAACAATAAATTAGCAATTAAGAGTTTCGTAAAACGCAATTAATACTTTACTTTTCCTTCTAAAGCTGATTTACACATTTTAAATTATGGTTCTCTCATTAATGAATGCATTAACAATTAATTATCTGCTAAAACCAACATTAAAATTTTTGATCTCATTTTAGTAGTCACTATAATAATTAAGCTGTAGTTTCTTTAAATAAAATTAACTATTTTTTGCTTCTTGTGAGCAGGAAGCTATTGGAATTTAAATATTGTTTCTCTCCGTTATGAATCGGTTAAAAATGTAATTTTTTACATAAATATTTGTACTTAAATTTACCGTACAGAGATTTTAATTTAAATTTAAAAGAAAGTTTTCCATAAGCCAAAACCTCTTCATTTAAAAGTGAAATAAATGATTATTTACTTTGATTAAAGCAATAGAAATGAAATGGAGAAACTCAGTGGCTAACGTACACCCCCGCAACCCCACCATCACGGGGGGAAGAGCAGGACTCTAGGGGTCCCAAGGCCCGACTAACTCCAAGTACGGCTTGGGGCTCAAAACGTGATTTTGCATGGGGGCCCTAATATTCTTCGTTACGCCAATGGGGAAACTGTAAATGTGGGCAATTAAGTTAACATTAATTATTTTTGAGATTATTTTTCCTTACTACTCTGAAAACTGGAATATACACGTTAAATCAGTGGAATCTCCAATTCGCACGTTGGTGGGGTGTGAAAGTTAAGATAATGGGGTGCTAGCTCAGATATGTCATTCTCGTCACTTGATCGAGATTTAAAATAACAGAGCCCGTCAGCATTAATCCTTGTATAGCTTCCAAATGTGGTATTACAAGATAATCAATCAACTTTCCCTTTCTGTATCATTCAGTTAAAATTGCTTCTATCAAAAACATTTTAAGAGAAAAATAATTCCGTGACAAACAGTCATTCCATTATAATATATTGTAATAATCAGGAGAATACTATTGTAATATTTGTGGACATACATATTTCTAATTAGAAGTATTTAGAAGCTATGCGTTTTGCAAAGATAATGAGAAAGAATTAATATAACATGGATAATTTATATTGTTTTGCTATGCATATAATAACGTAGAAAATTATTCGAGTCAAAATTCAAGCCAAGTATAAGATATAAGATATTACCCTCTAACAATTTGTTTTTCAGATCTATGAAAATTGTATGTCTAAAGATCGAACAAAACTTAATTTTACGTATAATGTACCTCAATTATGGAATATTTATACTAAAGTAAATTTTAAAAAAACTCATCCTGATTTTAAAGAATAAATATCATGTTTGTGAGCAACAAACAGTTTTTCACACCATTTGTTATCAAAGCAAGTATGCAATACATTTCTTTATTAAATTAAAGTGGTTTAAATATATATGTATATATGAATAAAATCATAAAAATGTATCATAAGAAGTAATCTACAAAGCGTACGGTTAAGGTATCTAACTACTTGCGATGACTTTTTAAAAAAAAAAAAGATGGAGATATGGATATTAAAGAAAGAAGAAAGGCTAAAGAAAAGCTTTTTTTTTTTAAAAAAAAAAAAGTTAAAATTAAGAAAAAAAAAACCCTACAAAAATGGAAAAAAGTGGGAATTCTCAAATTTTCAACTTTGATGTATTACTTTTCTATTCCTTTTTAAAATGATCTTCAATATAAGAGATATTTTAATTTTTACAAAAACTAGAGCACTTTATCTGAGTTATTATATGAGCTCGCTTAAAAAAAACACTGATTATATTCACATAAAGAACTGTAAATTTTGTAATAAAACAGTAATTGCTAAATCTGGGGGTTAAAATAATTCTACTGTTAAACAGAACATACACTTTGGGACATCGCTGTTCCTGTTTGAGCCTTTTCAAAAAAGCACATTTCGAGTAAAATGCATTTTAAAAGTACGTTTTGCTTAAAGTAGTGGTATCTGTTTTTACTAAAACACTTGTAGTTTTTGTTCTAGTGAATGGAAATTAAAAAATAAAAAAAAAATCTGATATTCTTATAAAGAAAATAAGATGGCCTATATAAAAAAAAGCCAATTTTTTAAAAAAAAATCGTGGTCTTAGGGTAGCCGGATATCTTAAGGGGACATGTTACAAAAATCTTTGATCTAAATTTTTTAAAATTTTTTGTTGGTAACCTATGTGTATCAATTATATAAAGCAGTGCTTCTCAAACTTTCAATGTTTGTGACCCGATATTCAATCATAATTTTCATTGCGGCCCCCCCCCCCTTTCCTTACATTAACAATGTAATGAATTCAATAAATCGCTAATAATTAATACTTTGACGCTAAAGCTACACAACGACTTTCATCTCTTAAGTGCCAATGGCGTATATAAACCACTCGCTCACCCAAAGCGTTAATTGCCCCGGGCATATATATACGTATTTCCGAAGTACGATCTTTTTTTCACATTGTTATCCATAAAATTATTCTGAAGGTCTTAGAATAAGAATGAATACATTGACAGTGTTTGTGAAGGATTTGCTTATTGCAGAAGATTGGTTAATTTATGCCTTTTCTTACCGCCCCCCTCCGCCTAATGCATCACATACGCGAGCCAATGTGGAAAATTAATGGCATTGGGAAGCGAATTGCATCAGTTTTAATCAGCAGTTAAGGGATCAATTATAAACCGTATAAATTATCAAGATAAGTGTTAATTTTTATTTTTAATTATATATGTGACACAAGTCAATAGGGTCCCTTGTAATTATTAAACTTGTTCTTATAGTATTGTTAAATTAATTATGAAATGCATTGTACAGTACTAATATATTTTTAAGTTTATTATATCTGTGTAAATATGTATTTTATTTTTTCAGAATGTATTTTGTTTGTTTGCTTTCAATAAATTAATATTTTTTTTAAAAATAATCTTTTGTTTACGACTTTTCAATATACTCGCACCCCCCTCGTAGAGATATAATGTCCCCCCAGGGAGGCGCACCCCACAGTTTGAGAAACGCTGATATAAAGCAATTTCTGGGCACCAAATAAGAACCATTTAATTTTTTAAAGAAAACTCCTCCTACAACAATTGACATACACAGATGAAGTTTCATTTATAAAAGTACATCAAACTATGTTCAAAAAAAATTGTTACGGGATTTGCGCTGATATGATTGGCAAGTGTAAAATACTTTTACTATGAACGATTACTGAAAAATTCTTAAGAAATGTATCAATTTTAAATTCAACTATTTTTTTAAAGTATGGCTTAGATACGAAATTGCATATATCATTTTTTGCTACATATAATAGCAATTTTTAGAAAATGTATCAAATTATTTGTCAAAGCAGAAAAAAAATCCTTAACATTTCAAATGAAGATAAACTAGTGTTTTTCATTTTCTGAGATAAAATAGTTTATAGTTTTTATTTACCATTGGAATGTGAATACAAACATACAGAAAATTTGTCATAATTCTGGATTTTTTTTTTTTTAACTCAGAACTTTCTACTTTTGTGATATTATAGATAATTATATAAAAAATATTATAGGCTGACAAAAAAAATTATTTGAATTCTTAACCGAATTTTGTCAATTGAATCGTACTGTGTGTCTCCTGATAAATATTTTTGTTATTTCTTACACTTTAAAATGTTTTAAGTTATGAACAAATTGTTCAGGATTTCACAAGTTCGTTTTCAAATACTTAAATGAATAAAAATAAAAGTTTACTTATGAAAAAAAAATCCTTCTTAAACTTTAACATTTTAAATTAAGCTATTACGACTATTTTTTAATGGTTTTTTTAGATATATTTGACATTAATTAATAAGCAAAAGTTAAAGAAATGCAAATATTAAAAATTTGTTTACTTAAAAGTTCGCCAGTACACAGCAATCGAAGCTTGCAATTTAATTTTATAAAAATTACATGTAAACAAAAATAATCATCCTAGGGAATAAAATTTTTATTTGAGTCGAAAAAAAAAATCAAAACACTCATGTGAAAAGAGTGCTGAAATTTATCTAAAACTGAAAGTGTAATTCATTTACTTAAGATATCAAAATAAGACATTTTGGATAGAAGAATAATTAATAAGAATTTTCCCCCTTAAGATTTCAGTATTTGCTAAGTACGTTTTTTCTTAAACTTTTTGTTTGTTTTTAATTATGAAAAGATAATTTCTATGTTACATTTTCTGAACCCGAGCCAGTTTTAAATATACAGTAAAGAAAGTGTGCTTACAAATATTTGATAGCGGTTATCGCATTATATATACATTTTTGCTTTCCCTTTAATAAAACAAATTACAAAAAAAAAAAAAAAAAGAAAAAGAAAAAGGAAATTCTGTGCCACTTTCAAAATATTCGTGTTTATGCTTTTAATGGTATAAAATGTTATTCCAGCTTGTATTTTGTTATCTCCATCAATGTAAAAGACTCAAGAATATAAATATTGCCAACAACTTTTAAGAAGTGCAATATTATTATGCTAATGCATATTCTATGTCATAGGGTAATTAAATGACGTGCTAAGTTATATTTATCAATCCGAATTGAGAAAAATAAAAACTATTTCAAAAATAAGTTTGCTGTCCAAAAATATATCATAATTTTTTCCCTCATATACCATTTTGAGACAAAGAATTAAGATACCATATATACTTATACAGATGATAAATGATAGCATGCATATGTATTTATTATATTGTAGTTACCAATGCTATCTGTCTGATGATCTCAGATCAAGGCTCACAAAATTCATAGAGGCAAAAGGCTACATGTAAACATGTCGTTAGCCGTAGCCTAGAGCACCATGCAGATGACAGTACAATTTGGCTCAGTTCCACTTCAATTTTGAGGGAGGGCACCATGGTGGTGGTCAAGGGCTTCCCACCTCTCTTCACCTTTCACCGAACTCACACGAGGACTTGCGGCTTGACAACTATTTAGAGTACCCCCATGCTACACGTTACTATACATTTAAAAACATCCATGCCTTCTCCAGGATTCAAACACCAGCCCAACGGTACAGTAGTCAGTGTCAATGATCACTATACCGGATGAGTGACATATTTATTATTGAATACAAATATGAGTATAAAAATTTACACATTCATTAATAGATAAATAACGCATGATAATATTATTTTTATTAAACTTAATAAAGCGATACGTTCAAAATTTCAGAATGGAGAAATAAATGAAAATTTAGTTAATTTTGTTAGAGGGCGAGTTTATTAACATCACTCCATAAAGGAACATAAGGGCTTCTGGCGACGGACCTTGCACTTTTAAACCTCGGTCAGTAGATGAGGACGACACCTAAGCTGGCACCCTTCCCCCCTTTAGGGGCTAAAGATCAACAGAGCGGTCAAATGTTTCCCCAAAATGTTCCAAAAAAAGGCAAATTTTTTTATTGCATAAAACTAAACATAATATTTAACAGAATGTGAAAAAAAAGTGTGTTTTAATTTTCAATTTTAAAGTTTTCATACTATTTTTTATATTATAATTGAGGAACACAAAAAAACCTAATTGTTTGCTTTTTTTACAAGAACTCGCTGCCTGCTATATGAAGAATGTTTCATAAATCTTAAATGAGTTTCTCTCATACTTACAAAAAAAATGTCATGTTCGTTCCTGTTTTTCAAACGGTTGAGGATTGTGTGTGTGTGTGTAAAAATGTGTGTATGGATAAATCCACTTCCAAGTTATATAGTTTCAAAATCCTAGTTCAGGCTCTATACAAAGGTCTATGCTTTATATAGGGAAAATATTATTATTATAAAATTCCTTTTCTATAAATGGAATGTATTTGGAAAATATGTAATTTTATAATTAATTATTGATAAAAGGTTGTATTTAAATAATTTTTTATCCTAAAAATAGTCTTAAAACAATTTTATGCGTGTATTCCAAATTATGTGGCATTAAATATTAAAGAAAAAAAAGAAAAGAAAATCATTTGTACGCGTTTGCAAAATCGCGTTTCCGAACGGAGTCAGATACCTTAAGATTCGAACTCATGACACGCCGCCCATGAATAATCTTATTAAAATAAAGGTATAAAACAGCGCAAGATTATTTTAAGTACACAAATGTAACACCCATGCGAACTTTTTTTTTTTAAATGCCGCTTTAGTTTAAAAGAGAGAAATTCAATACTTTCCCAAAGAACAATTTAATACCCATTACCCTATTTAAGAGTGAGGGCCGCTAAACTCATGTTTCTAAGTAGTACTAATTTTCTTGAATTTCTGAAAAGCTTAAGAATTTCAGAAGTAAAACTGAATACGATTTTTAATATTCTCCAAACACTGTTCATTGAATGGTAAGCAGTGGTAAAAAGTAACATTTTGTATCGAAGATATAATATTAAAATTTTCCTTGAAATATGTTTTTATATAAGGCTACCTGCATGGCCCGGCCCTGAACGGGATTTCTCTAATTTTTTAAATTTTCCCTTCCCTTTACAAAATCAGCAGTTCCATTATTCTTTTTCGAAATTACTTGGACTTCTTTGTTTCTTTCCCCACCGCTTAGCTCGGCGTTGCACGGGCTTTTACTGAGTGTAGAACGTGATCCCCATGTTAATTTCCTCTTCCCTTCATGACGCCAGCACTTCTGTGTGGGTATGTACGAGTACGATGTGAGTGATTGCTATAATGATGCCATTCAAATACACTTTTTCAAAAATTAAAAAAAGTTTCATGAAATTATCTTTATAAATGAGACGTTATTAAATGTTTGATTTAAACTTTGAGTATCTTTTAAAAGTTCGTAAAAAAATTTTCTGCATTTTATTTTTTAAATCACTGATTCTAAAAGATCAAAGTATGAACTTTTTAAAAATATACCATATCGTGGCGAAATTTCCGATCTCTCCAATTCTGTAATTATTTTTGTCTGAGTTTCATAGAAAAATTAAATCGCTGTTTAAAAATTGCAGAGAATACTAAAAAAATTTTATTCCGTTTTCAAATTTTTTTCTTTTAATACTGTTTTATACAAAATGTAAAATAATTCATTTTTTGAAATAAAAATACTTAGGAAAGTTAGAAATTCTGAGTTTAATTGAAGTGCAAAATATTAATAATAATAATAATAATAAAAAATTATTATTTGAAAATATAATTCGAAAGGATAATGTTGTTTGGTCCTTAAGAAAAATTTGGTGAAGTATTTTTGATAGTCGTTCTGCTTTGGAGAAGTGACTGAAACGATGACAATTTAAATTCCTATTGGAACTATCCAAAATAGTCTGTTTATCCAGGATTAAAAAAATTTGTACCGATAAACCGTTGATATTATACTCTAAAAATGATTTTAATTAGGTTTCCTAATTACTTAGGCTTAGAAATCCAATTAATATATACCTTATTAGGACCGATGATCAACACGAAACTTTTAATTACATATCTGAATCTCCAAACATTAAGATTTTTACGAGCTCCTTAATCTTTCACATCTTACTCTAAGGTGATTCCATCAAATTTAGAAATTAATTCACAGAAATAGTCAAAGTTTTAGGAGACCACATACTGTTTACAAGCAAGATGATTAATTGATCCCATTATTAATATCACACTAGCAGCAGTGCTAAATTGATGAAGGACCTTGAAATTTTGAGCCAAGGTAAAATTAGATGAAGAATTTCCGAGATGGAACCTTGTTCTCTAAAATTCAAAAAAATATCTTAGTCTTTTATTGGCATTGGTGTGTGAACTTTAACCCAAGCAGACATATTTTATTATTTATATTATTTTAAATTTAGATTTGTTGTATATTAATCTCTATAGTAAATAATTTAAATTGTATTTTCAGTCATATTTCAAATGGTTACTTTAATTCTTTTCCTTCTGAAAATGTATTTATTGCAGAAAATTAGGTATGCTTATTATAACACAAATAAAATCAGTTTAAAAAAATTAAAAATATTATGGTATCCCTTATATATAATTCCAGTAAGAACTGCTTTCATCAAATGTGGATGAGCACTTATAATAATTATGGGCATAAAATTTTTCATGTAAGAGAATTTTAATTCTTGTCGTTTAAATAATTTTAAAAAGTTCTATGTACACAATACAGTATTTCAAAATTTGAACAAACGTTCTCTATCGATGTATAAATAAATGCTAGTGAATGGTTTTTTTAATTTTTAATGGTAGGGAAAATAGTAAAAACATGAGATTATATACCTTCAAATAATCCAATTTCAACATAAATGTTTAATTTTTTCAAAAAAGAAATACGAAAAATCTCGCTAAGTTCTATTTTTATGCAAAAAATGAATATCATGAATATTCAGAGAGAATATTGAGAGCGTAAACTGAATTTTGTTCCGCATGGAGCATTTTGATCCGGGACAATTAAAATTAAAAATTAGAATATTTCAGTGAGCATTAAAGATATTTTCATTAAACTATGCACATTGTTTTAATAATTACCAATGAAAACAATTCATTGGTAATTAAAAAAATTGATTTTGAAAGTCCTCTGTACTCTTGATAACATTGTATTATGTCCAAGAATATAAATACACTTAACTTACATCTTCAAGTATCTTCATACACAAGTATTTAAACAAAATCCCTAACTATACAAATCCCAAGTTTACAGTACAATTTTTATTAAATTTCTGAAAGGCTTAGGGATTAAAAAAAACTGAATACTTTTTTTGAGCAAATAAAAAGAAACATTCTCCAACAGTATAAACAATTT
>BMAV01008066.1:129000-160348 GCA_019973955.1 Trichonephila inaurata madagascariensis | reverse complement strand
TATGGTATTTTTTTCCTTTTTCTTTTTGAACATAGGCGCAATTGAAGAAGTAATTTATTTACGTCTTCTTTATAAAACAAAATTTTTTCCAGACATTATATAGTTTTTTTTTTCGCCTTAGCAATTTCTTGGTAAAAAAAAGGAAAAAAAAAAAACCCTACATGTTTAATAGAGGACTAAAAAAAATGCATTACTTTTTAGAAAAAATATTAATACGGTTTTTTTTTAATTAAAAAGAAATTTCATTAATGAAAATTTCATCAAAGATTGAAACACAGGGCTTGATCCAATTAGAACTCAAACCAAACCTTTTCTCTTCCACTTTCAATTAGATTTAATTGGGATCTTCCAGCACTGAATGTCTCAATCCTTTTTAAAAGAAAGTAATTTAATCAGACTTTTCATTTAGTTGCAAATGCATAAATGAAACTTACTTAAAACGATTTGTGTAATCCGTAAATTAATGTTTTTTACCCACACAAAGCTTAATATGTAATCTAATCTCCGAGTTACTAATTACTAAAGTAATTACGCCCAAACCGACGGATTTTTCGAAAAAATATTAAACATGATTTCGTTCTCCAACTATATTAATACCTTTTTAATTTAAGTGAATTAAGTAGATTTATTTTCAGAGGAACAATTTTCCAGAATTATTCATTCACAGGTTTGTAGATGCATACATAAAAATGCAGTCGGCAACCACGCGCAAGCTTAAATCTAACCCTATATTTTAATTACTTATTTGGTTATTTCAAATTTTTCCCACTTTCTATTTATACCATTTCATCATTAGTGGCTTTTGATTTGATGGAAAAGCATAGATAAAAATTTAATCCTATTAACAAGATGCTTAATTTTGCTTTTACTAAGTAATTCTTTATTTTTATATAAAAATATGAAATAAATTAAAAATTTCTTAAGTGTGGTGAAATGCTTTCAATTTAAAATATCTTATTTTATTTACTCAATTGTGTATAAATGTATTTATTAATTGTTGGGAATTCCATTCATTAATACGGTATCTTACACGTGATCACTATGCATTACGTAAGAAGTTCATAAACTATGGTCCACAAACCCCTGGAGGTTCCTGGCGCTTTTCAAGGGTTCTGAGATTTCGCTTAATGTTTCCTTAAAAACTTGTAGGGGCACTAACAGGATATTTTTTTCCGGGTAATTCACGAAAGCTCTAAGAGCTCTGGTGTCATTTCAAAGCACTAATTTAAGTGAAAAAACACATTGCAGGTTTTCTTTATCTTTAAGTACGTACACTTTCTGAACTAGAATTGAGACTGCATCTGTTAAATTTTACACCTGATATACATGAACACGCAAAAGAAATGCAATGTCATCCTTTTTCAATTTTAATGCAGTTGAGTACATTATATATTTATTTAAAATTATTATTTTGTATATACAGTGAAGTACGTTTAACGCGTAGACGCTTGAAGCAAATCATCGGTTAACACGAAATAATAGAACGGTCCCGACAAACTACCATGCATTTTTATGTATCTTTTTCTCTTAACTCGAAACGAAAATAGCGTAACATGAAAAAATTTCCCTTCTGAGCATGAAGAAAATTCTTTAAACAGACTCCGCACAGATAAGATTTAAGAGGGATGTGAAATGCAAGGGAGGTGGTTTCAAATGTTTCGTGGAAAAGAAGCTAAATTGGCTTTGAAATACCCTCGGAATAGTCTGGGACACGAGCAGTTGTGTAGCTACCGCCATATCAATGATACAGGGGCCCCTAAACGTGTAATCAAAAATCGTAACATATTAAGGTGCTCTTAGAAAGATTTTGTATAGGGGGGGGGGGCAAATATACTCTATTACGCCACTGATTTTTTTTGTGTGCGATTTATAATTATTCCCTTAACTACCAATTAAAAGTTACGCGATTTGCTCCCCAATGCCACCATTTTCCACATAAGCCCGCATATGTGTGTATTGGGGAGGGGGAGAAAAGGAATAAAACTAAGCAAATTCTCTGAAATAAGTTAATCCTTCGCAAGCAATGTCACGGTCATTTTATTCAATTCCAAAGCCTTCAAAATAATTTTATGGATAGTAGTGCCCAGAAAAGATCGTACTTCGAAAAGACATATATATATACGTCCGGGGTAATTAACACACTAGTTGAGCGAGACGCTTATATACGCAAGGGGTATTTAAGAAGTTAAGGTCGTATTGCAGGTTTAGTGTCAAAGTATATTATTATTATTAAATTCAATACATTGTTAGTGTATGAAGGGGGTGCGATGTAAATTATGATTGAATATTAGGTCGCGAATGTTGAAAGTTTCAGAAGCACTGCATTAATATCAAAAATAAATATTGTACATTTCAAATTTTACTATAAGCATATATTTTGCAAAAAAATTATTTAGCCAGTCAACACATAATAACTATTTCATTAACCCATAATTATTTCATTATTCCATTAGCCAATGTTTTTAGCATAGACATACGTATGCGGTGTATTGGGGGAGGGCACAAATAAGTAAATTTTTTTTATGTTATAAGTCAATCCCCTTCCCAAACACTGTCAAGGAGATTTTATTGTATAACAAAACCTTCGGAATAGTTTTACCTATAGCAGAGCAAAAAAACGAATCGTATTTCGGTTGGACGTATATATACGTCCTGGACACTCAATACACTGACTGAAAGAGACGCATATACAAGCCGACGGTGGTTAAAGGGTTAAATTCAATTAGCAATATATACATCTTGAAACGCTACAGTTTTATTCAATTTAAACTTTGCATTTTTTTTTTCTTTTTCTTCCCAATTCGTACTATTAGTGTGTTCAAATTTTCAGCCGTCAATAAAATACATATTATTCATCCACTCAAGTTCAAATACATTTGCTTAACCCTTTATCTACCGCATTATTATTTAATGAAGGTTTTATTTTTCAGGTAATATTTTTTTTTAATCACTACAGTGAAAATTAAGGGTTATACATAAACAAAATACTCAACTTTGGGAAATTTAATCCGATAGAGCTAATTAACTAATTAAAGATATTCAACTGCAAAATTAATTATATACTCTGTTTACTTAAAATAAATAGTCAAATCGTTTTCTAAGGTCTTCATTAACATACGAAAATAAATAAATAAGACACTTACCTTTTGACATTAACTATTTTTTTCGGAACAAAAATGAGACAATCTTCACAATGCGCTGAGAACGAAATTTCTGCTGTAAAATTATTCGCCTTTCCCGCTAAAATACTCATCATAGAACCCGCGCTGCCATATATATTGGAAGAATGGACATAAAAAAATATTCCTGCTTAAGTGTGTTGTCAGAGTATTCGTAAAAATGGTTATTCTATGTAATTTTAAAGTGAGTGGTACTTAAAAGTACCGTCGGTACATAAAGGGTTAAACTTGTAGTGGATGACACTTGATGTTAATACTCTTTTTTCAAATATTATTCCATGAATTTAATTTAATTAAATTAATTTTAGTTTTAAATGGGAGAAAAAAATAAATTTGTTCCGAATGAAGGCAATAGATTGCGACAATATGTATTGACTGTCTAACTGCCAAGTATTTAAAATTGAAAGGAAATTCGCTTTCTATTATGTCACTTAATATTGTGATTCTGTGTCATATGTGTATATATAATTACATTAATGGTAATTATTTAATAAAAAGTAACTAAAATAAAAATTTTCTTTGTTGGCCTAAGTAGGAATTGATTTTTTTTATATTGCTTGTTTAATATCAATTTTCATATAATCAGATGAAAACTATCTGGCAAGATCATGAAGTCGAAGAAATGAAGACTTCCGAGAAACGAAACTTTTTTTTTTATCTTTAACAATCCTTTCCACTCACACATCGCAATAATTATCTTTGATACACCCCATCAACAATCCAATAATCCCTGCAATTACGAACTAAAAACAGGACTCCACTTCACACCGACCGCTGTCTATACGCCATATTACTGTGCAAGGCCGTGCCATTCATCGTGCTGTCTTGCTTGTTATACATCCACTACTAACAGAGCCCATCTCTTCCACAATTAATTCCCTACGCAATCATTTCATTTCCAACGACTCTTAACGCGCCACATGATTCCCTTCTGAAAGGGGGTGGGAATACACTCACCCCCAACATCATTCCTCCTTTCCTTAACACACACAGCTCCCTTCCATCGTGTTGTTAATTAACATCATTCTTCCTGGTGTGAGAGGACTCCCATCTCTTCCGCTCTTAATAACTTCAGTCTGGAAACAAAACATTCTCGTTTGCAACACCCCTTTCCTCCCCCCCCCCCTCGGTTGGCTTCGGGGGCCTTCCATTTCGAAGTCGACCTCGTGTTTGGATTCGTTCTCGCACTTCCATGCAGTGGCTTTTTGTTTTCTTTTGTCTGGGGTCGGACAAGCGTGCTCTGTCTTTGTCTCTCCAGTGAACAGATAAGGAGTCTTCAAGATCCGACGAAACGTGTTAATCTCTGCTGTCTAGAATGTTTAAAGAAGATCACGGGGAGTGTGTTCTGCGTTTCTTTTTACACGTCCCCAACATCCTTTTACGAGGTCTTACGGTTTGTCACTGGAGGAAATGGATGCAGTTCGAATGAGGTGGGAGTTGAATAATTTGGTCTTGGAAACTCTATTGCTTATTATGTACTTCACTTGTTGTTGTGGTGGATTCTCCAGAAATCATCAAATTCCATGTTATTTGCTAATAAAACAGTATTGTTTAGTGTTAATGGACTCGTTTCATAAAAGATAGTGATGAATATTCGATCTTTCATTGAGATTTTGTTTTTCCAGAGCTGGTAAGGAATACACAATCTTTGATGGTTCATTTTAATATGATAAAACTACTAGTGTAAAATATTGCGAAATACTAATACTTATAATCGGGATGTTGTCTAAGGAAAATAATATAATCAAAAGAAGAAACGGAAAATAATTTGAAAAAGTTTTATTTCTTTTGGTTCCCCAAAATTCATCAAATTCATATTATTTATTTATTAAATACAGTCGGACCTCTGTATAACGAAGTCTCTAAATCCTGAAAAAAAATTCGTTATGTAGAGGTTCATCTTTCAATTTTTTTTAAAAGCCACATAAAACAAATTTTAAATTCATCAACACTATATAATAAAAAAAGTAATTATTCACACCTTTTTCTAAATTAATATATATTTATTTTATATATCTTGCCTATCAAAAAAGAAAAACTGCAAGGAAAGTTTTTGACGCCTTTATCCACTTCCTGTAGAATTAAATTTTTTTCTTTGATGCTCAAGCTCTTACGTTTTGACATATTCGAACTACAAGAAACTAAGTTACCAGTACTATGGATCAACACTAAAAATGAACGGAGATAAGACACGGGACACGAGACAGCTCCACTAAGGGTGATAAGGGATATAGAAGATGTTTCCGGTAAACCTGACAATGGTGTGTAAATGGTTGCACTTCTTGAATGGAAACGCCCAGAATTCTGTAGCTCTCGGTGAGTTAGGTGCCTAATAAAACCAATTCAAAATTTATGAACACCATAAAATGTGTTAAAAGAGAGAACAACTTGAAAAATGTCAAGAAATATTTCAAAAATGGGGAGAAACAAATTGAATCCCAAGAGAAAATGTTCATTATATAGAAAATACACCTCGTTACAGGGAGGTTATTTTACGAAGAAAATCGTGGAATGTTCTTGGTTCCAGGAAAAAGTTCGCTATATAGAAAAATTCGCAATATAGAGGCTCGTAATATAGAGGTCCGACTGTATTACATTTAGTGATGCAGATATATTATTACCTAAGCAAAATAATTTACCTTTCAATGTCCTAGAGTAATTGTTTTGGTTCAAGGGTCACAACGTGGGAGCATAGGATACTGGAGGGCCGAGAACCTTTTTAAATAATTATATTCATTAGTTATTTTTGCATCTTAGAAAGGTATAAGTTTTAATATAAAAATCAATAAATTAACTAAGTAAGAGGGTAACAGTTTTATTTAAATTTAATTATTGTGCTCATTTTATCTATACCTGCAAGCATATTTACATTCATACCCATAAATTACAGACAATGCCAGCTCCGGGAAATATTGGTTAAGAAACAAAACAAACGGGACTTATTCATTAAACTCATTTATTAAACGAAAGTTAAAGAACAAAAAATATGGCCTATGTGTGATATCATTCATAAAAACAAAGATATTTTGCTCCCAGGAGCAATTACAAAAACTTAATATTACACGTGGTTGGTATGATAATGAATGCATTGTTTACCTCCCATGTGATGACAAACATTCCGTACAATACCCAGGCATGCTCAGTATCAAATTTTCGACCTAATCTTGGGGACGATTACTCCTCTCAGCAAGAAATGCTTTCTGAAGTTCCAATACACCTGTAGGACGTGGTTGAAGGGCTTAAACTCGTTGGACAAGAATGCATCACACATGCTGAGCAGGATTCAAGCCTGGTGAGAAAACTGGCTATTTTACTGGTGTAATAAACTCATGTTGAAGGCATTCGTTTATGGTGTTCGC
Source organism: Trichonephila inaurata madagascariensis (assembly GCA_019973955.1). Classification (NCBI taxonomy): domain Eukaryota; kingdom Metazoa; phylum Arthropoda; class Arachnida; order Araneae; family Nephilidae; genus Trichonephila; species Trichonephila inaurata. The sequence goes on along the minus strand of BMAV01008066.1, from coordinate 153,810 downwards.
TAGGTGAAGATGGATGTTGTCATCCATAAACACAAATTCTGTTCCCATGGCACCCTTAAGCAAACGTCAATGTTGTTTCAGAAGGGTGTCCTTATAAATTTGGTCTGTCGTGGTTCCAATTTGAACATGCAAATCTTTTCTGGCACCTTGTAAAATTTTCCCCAAACGCATTTCCACACTGCATGCTCTCTACTCCAGGCTGACCATTGGAAACAGTGAGTAGCCACATATGAGAAACGTGCAATACCAATATGTCCTAAACACGTCTGTTCAGAATTTTTTTTGAAACTGTCGTACCTGTGGCTGCAGATAGCTGATGAGAAAGGTCGGATACTCTTTTTCGAATTACTCGTACTTCAAAACATCGGTCTTCATTTGGCGTTGAACTCTGAAGTGATCTGTATTGTAATGTCTATCAACATTTCCCTCATCTTCGAATTGTTGCCAAAGCCTAGAAAAGACACTTTGGGTAATTCCAAGTTTCGCTGATACTTCCATCCGATTACGCTGCATTCCATGCTGACGAAAATTTTACAACGTAAAAGATCCTCATCCTTCCTCTATGTCATAACTATTCAATTATGTCACTGGGTGGCTTACAAAACGATTGTCAATAATTTTAATTCCTCATGTACCCCATTTTACACTCTCGTCATTGTGATGTACTATCGGTTGTCTTCCTGTAGCTTGCAGAATGTTGTTGAAGATATTTGTGATAATTCTACAAGTGAAATTTTTAGTCTAGATTTAGATTCCCAAGCGATTCTGAAGTATCCTTAATTTATGGACTTGTATGTAGTTTTAGAATCAGTTTAATGAGACAAATGTACCTAAAACGACTGAGGAACTGTCTACATAGACTACGACTTTTTTTAAAAAATCAAGAGTGAGATTTCTTGTTGAAATGTTCGTCACACCCTGCAAGTTAATGGCAACCATCTTACATCTATATTAGGCAAACGCATCTAATGCATTCATGTTTCGGATAACATTAAAATTCATATTTTGTCATTATTTTGCATAATAATAATAAATAAATAAAAATAACGCCAAATTGCAGTTCCAGGTGAAAACAACAAAACTAAGCCCACAAATAACAGCGCTGATTCAACAATACTCTCTTTGACACTGAACAAACACTGGAAAACTAAACACAAAGACCTATCAGGCACTTCCGTTGCTGGAAGATTGTAATTTCAACAAAGAGTCGAATACAAGCCCTTCAATAAACGACATATAAGCATTTAAATGATAAACGGCTAAAAATGACTTCAATCCGAAAATAAACTTTCACGCAAGATATCCGTTTTACGAAATCTTTTATAATCCTTCCAGTTGACTTCAAGGGCAACACTTTGATGTCGGTCGCGTGTTCGCGTCCTTCATTTATCATCGCATTTTTTTTATATTCATCTTCGTGGGCCGGAACAGCGTGCATTGTCTTTATAAGTAGTCACGATATGTCAGAACGCGCTAATCTGTGCGCTATTCGGTTTTCGAACAAGTTGGTTGGAGTGTATTATGTAGTTCTTTTCATGTGGACTGTGAAAGCATCCTTTCTGTAATTCCAAGATTTATTAAAAGAAAAAAACAGATGACGATCGAAAATACCCTGTAAAAAATGTTTAAGTATTTTTTTTTTATCGTTAGTTATGCTCAATTCCTTCTATTAGTTCACAATCTCCCGATATATTATATATCTTGTTCAAATTTTAAATCGTTAATAAAATACTTTATATTCATCCACACACACATTCAAGTTCAAATACATTTTTTTAAAATTTGTAGTGAATGACACTTGATGTTAATACAGTCTCTTTCAAATATTAATTCATTAATTGAATTAAAAAGAAGGAATAAATAGAAACAAACAAAAATAATAGTCCAATACAATTACAGAAAGGAAGATCGATCGTTGTATCACTGTAGTGCAATTGATAGCGCTTTGGACTTCACATCCAAAGGTCGTGGGTTAGCATCCTACCTGGGATAGTCCAATTTCTGAGAATGTGATTTCTTTTTACTATACAATTTCATTGGAATAGTTAAATGTAATGAATAAATAGTAACAAACAAAAATAATAGTCCAACACACTATATAGAAAAGAAAGCTGAACATTGCAAAGAAAATCGCTTTCTATATTGCCACTTAACATTGTGATTCTGTCATACATACATATATATTTATATTAACTGTAATTATTTAATAAAAAATAACTAAAATAAAATTTTCTTTTAAGTAGAAATTGACTTAATTTTTTTATGTCATTTGTTTTCTTTTATGATTAAAAACGAAGTATAAATTAATTAATCATGTGAGATTCATAGAAACAAAGTCGGTAAACACAAACCTGATTGAATAAAGATTCAAGTAGTTAAGTACAATTTAGTAAATAAAAAAACTTTCAAACATCCTGCAATTGCTTTCATGTGATATAAAGTTTTAAATGTTTAGCAACGAGTCAAAAGAAGCTTGACTCAATATTAGTATTATATCTGCCCATAATACTATAATGTTGCTGTAGGCTTGAATCTCGAATATTGAAGCCCTGTTTGGGACCCTCATAAACAAAAATAAAATCGAAATTCTTGAAAAATGGGCAAAATATGTTCAAGAATTAAAAAAGAAGGCAGGAAAAAAAAGTTTAGGTAGGTTAGAAAGGTAAAAAGTAAATTGAGAAGTTATCAAAACCGTATTTATATATTCGAATCTAATTCGCCACCAATTTTAAGCTGCACTCTTAATTCTCAATACGTTTTTATGAAAAATAAAGAAAATGTAAAAATGGTTTTTATCAATATCCGATATTTACGAAAGTAAAATGAGAACTAATAAGAAGTGAATAATTTATTTTACCAGTATTAAGCATTTTTAAATACATACATGAACGTGTAATCACTCTACCCCCGTCAATATTATGTTCAGTTTCTCCCTTCCAAAGAGTTTTTTGCAGATTCTGAGCCACACCCGGTTTTTAGTAATACTAACATTGGGAAAAATGTGCGGCTCCGATTCGAATAAATACGGCATATTAATTTTTATTTTAAACATTTTAGCGTGTTTTTTGTTCTGTGTTGATCAATGTGTTTTTTCACTTATTAAATCCCTTCAATTGTTTGAGGAAATGTTATGGACATGCACTATGTAACTGGAATTTTTTCAATAGCGTCTATTTTCTTTTAATAAATAAAAATATAAATAAACAAATAATAATTGAAATTGATTGGCTCACAGTAATACGTCACTTAGCGGGGTTCTTCATGAGGGCAATTGTGGGTTAAGGTACGATAAGTAGTGGAAGTCATAAATTTCCGTTAGTACCGATTGAATCAATATTATGTTGTTGAGAGAGATTTTTTAGAGGCCAAAATATTCCTTTGAAAACAATACTACGAAAATGACTGGTGCTAGTTTGCCAAGATAAAGAGCAATGATTATAGTGTGATGCAAAGATACAAACTCGATTGTAATATTGATAAAAGAGTTGGTTTCGTATTAGTTGTCTTCGAAAAAATGGTATTGAATCCAAACACTTATACATAATTTAGAATTAATGATGAATATACAGTTTTACAGCTGATTTTTTATGTTGGAACTTCGCGATGAAATGGATTACTAAACAAAAATGTATCGTCTCATTTTTACCGTATCTTTGTTTGTTGGATTCTATTAAATGTGTTCTTCTTTCAACAACGTAATCGTCGAGTTCCAAAAGGAACATGAAAACCTAAAAAGGTAACAACTCTGCTGCTTCTGCATTTTATTGTGGACACACGGGTGTTTTTAGACACGAACGGTCAGATTTTCTTGCAAAGACTGCCTCCATGTGTGATTTCGATATTTTTGTTAATATTGTAGATTTATTAGTAGAGAACATGAGTCAGTTTAGTGGAATTAGTTGCAAATATGAGAGAAATATCACTTCAGAATATCTTCCAAAACAAAGTTGTACTTACAGCACACTAACTAACCACGTTTCTATTCCATTCTATTTCCAGAAAACATTTTACATTACTCAAGAAAAATATTACAAAATAAATCGTCGGCTAAGGAATAATATTAACTAATAAGAATTATATTATTAAAATATTAATACGTACACAAAATAACAAATAATTAATCAATAGTTAAGTTCATTTTAAGGTATCCGATTACGTTCGGAACTGTGATTTTGCAAAAACGTATAAATGGATAATATTTATGATATTTAGTGTCCCTTACATTAGAACACATGAATAAAATTGTTTTAAGAATATTATTACTATAAATTATTACCTATTTCCAAAAGATCCTCTTTTTATGAAAAATGCTTCTATATAAGCAAAATAATATTATTATTATAAAGTAAAAACTTCTGCAGAGGGCCTGAACTGGGATGTTTGAAATATGTAAATTAGAAGTAGATTGATCCATATTATAATACCATAGACGGGAGAAATCTTAAGATAAAAAGACCCATAATTTTTTCAATTGGTAGTAACTCTGAAAATAATGTGAATTTTTCAAAAATCCTAGTTAAGAGGCTCTGGATAAATCTTATATATAATTTATACAACAAAATATCATTATTATAGAAGAATTTTTCATAAAACGAGAACTTTTTGAAAATAGGTAGTTCTAAGTTCATTCTTTGCCAAAATATTGCATTTAAATAATTTTTTATTGTAATAACATTCTTAAGAGAATTTTAAACGTGTATTCTAATTTAAGTGGCGCTAAATATCACGAAAATTAAAGATTTATGCGCTATTTTATAATCAGGGTTCCGAACCCTGTAGTCGGATAATTTATAAATATATTTTTTAAACACATGTAAAGAAATGCTTTCCAAATTGAATTATCAATAGTTAAGGTAATAAAGGTAAGATAGAAGAAAATGGTAAGAAAATCAGGTAAGATAGCTAAATTTCCTCAACAAAATCCTTATATACTTTTATAAAGTCATTAGAGAAAAAATAAAACAGTCTTGTACCCAAGAATATATATAAGTTCAAATAAAAGGAGCTTATCCAAGACATTCTTCCTTCCATTCCTATGAGGCTGTAAAGACGACAATTTTTTTTTACTTTTTACAAAATGACTCAATTTCTCAATGAACGCATAACTTTAAAAGCTATTTTAGTGGATTTAATCTGAGTCTGGCATCTTTCAGTAATAGGAGGTGGCGAAGAAAATGTCGAAGAAATACTTCTATGTGTTCTAAGTTTTTGAGGGAAAGAAACACGATTTTAGAATTCAAAGGCTTTAATACAGTGCTCCTCAAACTGTGGGGCGTGACCCCCTAGGGGGCGCGAGCCTATTGAAAAGTCGAAAACAAAAGATTATTTTTAAAAATTATTAATTTACTGAACATAAACAAACAGAATACATTCCGACATAATGAAAAATAAAATACACGTTTACACTGATATAATACACTTATAAATGTATAAGTACTGTACGATGTACTTTATAATTAATTTAACTATACTAAGTTAAGCACAAGTTTAATAATGACCAGTGACCCTGTGTGGGCTTATTATATATAAAATTATATATAAAAATCAACACTTATCTTGATAATTTGTACAGTTTATAATTAATCTCTTAAATACCGATCAAATGTTTTGCAATTCGCTTCCCAATGCCACCGTGTTCCACGTAGGCGAGCATATGTGGTGTCCGGGGGGAATAAATAAGGAAATCCTCTGGAATAAGTGAATTCTTCGCAATTACTGTCAGGGTCCATTTATTACATTCTAAAGCCTTCAGAATAATTTTATGGATTGCAGTGAACAGAAAATATCGTATTTCGTAAAGACGTATATATACATCCGGGACAATTTATGCACTGGCTCAGAAAGACGTTTATGTACGACGGTGGTGGAGAGATTAAAGTGGTATTGTAGCTTTAGCCTCAAAGTATCGTATTATTGAATTCAATAATTATTGTGTTATTGTATGGAGGGGGCGCGATGAAAATTGGGATTGAATATTGGGTCTCAAGTATTGAAAGTTTGAGAAGCACTGCTTTAATATTACTTGTCTTCCTGTCTTTCACCAGATTATTTCAAACAAGAGTACATTTGACATTTTTCGTTCATAAATTCCTTATAAATAATTGTATTCCTTCATAAATTGAAATTTTCTAATCCCCTTCCCCCTTTTGAAATGCTTCATATTTACTTCTGTAAGCCCCGTTTGGTACTTCGTGGTACACAGGGAATTGTAAATGGTTTTATTAATAAAATAAATAAATAAATAAAAACTTTGATTACGAAAAGACAAAAGTGACTTTTGCTACAGAGATAGCTTAGCTTGCCATCTATACATCACATTGTAACGGGCCAATCCGTGAATCTTCAACTAATTCTCTTGGGGTAAAATTGTTCCTTTTTACTGTGTGTTCTATTGAAAACTTTCTACTGAATAAGAAGTTATTTATGCAAATGAGTGGGTTCTCTTTAAGCGTTGGCATTTATTTACGTGATATTAGTCGACGGATAGTCGCTGGAGGGTCAATTATTGATATAATTGGAGAATAAGTTATAAAATTGAGTTTAAGAATTATGACCGGAGATCGTACAAGAGATTAACGGTGAATAATAGCATAGAAGTCCAGAGAGCTCCAAGAGTATATAAGTGGAGTAAATTATTTTTATAATTAAGCAAACTTAAGCCATGCGATTTGTCTTCTAATTAGTTAGTGCATTTCTTTACCCTTAGTTGCGTGGCTTAAGTCAATGGGATGATAAATTTGAATTTAAAAATTATTTTTTTATGGCTGATCTTTACTCTATAGCCCCCAAACACCTACAACTGCTAGTTGGTTGTCACAACATATTCGTTTTGATCCCTTAACTGAGGATTAAAAATTACAAAATTCGCTCCCCAGTGCGATTGACGAGCGTATGTGGTGTATTAGGCGGAAAGCACAGGAATAAATAAGTACATTTTCCTCTGAAATAAGTAGGTCCTTCGAAAACATTGTCAAGGTCAATTTAATGCATTCCAAAGCCATTGGAATAATTTTACTGAAAACAGCGTAAAGAAAGCATCGTACTTCTGAAAAACGTATACATAAGTCCAGGGCAGTTAACAAACTCATGGAGTGAGTGAGTGAGAGAATATTAACGTCGCCCTGTTCAGCTACACGAGGGCTTTTGACGACAGATCTCGTCATTTTGAACCATGGTCAAGTGACCAGGACGACACCTGAGCTTGCACTCTCCTCTCCTAACTATTACACCTTACCAACGGGAAGACGTTTGAGCTCTCGATAGATTTAACGGGCATCGCTCCCCTACACGGCGTGTCTTTAGTGATACTGTGCTCGAACTCGTGACAAGCTAGCCACGATCCGGTACCTTGAGCACTAGGCTACCGCGGCCTCTAACATACTGGTGGAGTGAGTGAATATTAATGTTGCATTGTTCAGCTACACGAGGACTTTCGGCGACGGACCACGTAATTTTGAACCATGGTCAAGTGACGTGGATGACACCTGAGCTGTTACCCCCCTCTCCTAACTACCACAACACACCAAACACACTGGTGCAGAGTAACGTATATATACGTCGGTGGCACTTAAAGGGTTAGGGAATGAGGAAAGAAATCATTAAATGTTGCTCAACTTGGATGTAAATAAGGCTTCGACTCTTGGACGCTGATGACGTCATGGGTGCATTCACACGGGCTCTCGTCTTCTAGACGACAACTCACAACACAAAAGAATGGGAAATTGAAAAAAAAATTTCCAAGTAGGAAAAGTATTATACAATAAATGTTCCTTACATTGAATAATTTGGAAAGATTATCCATTGTCATTGGAAGAGCACGTGGAATGATTGAAGAAAATGATTCAATTGAAAAAAAGAAGTCCTTGAAAACTAAAAATCTTTGGCCCATGATATACGATGAGAAAAAGAGAGAAAGAAAATGTTTGTCCAAAAAACTTTGGAAGACTTTCTGGTTAAAAACATTGTGTTTCATTTTCATTTTGTAAGCAGTAAGAGTTTTTTTTTCTAAACTATTTTTTTTTATTTTGAATTAACTTCTAAGAAATGTAGAAATATTTTTATTTTAGTAAACATGCTTAAAATTTAAATTATTCTGTTTTATTTTACAATTTTTTAGCTTTAGTTAGGAATGAATTACTTATCTTCCTATAGAAATAATATTTCACTCCTTGTGGAGTTATTTAAAGCGGTGTTTTCGTGGAACCAATTAATATTAAGGTATAACGGTATTAACATTTGTTAACTATTCCTACATTTGTAAGAAATCATATATATTTTACGTTGTCTGTCAACAACATTTTAACAGTACACACATAGTGATTACAGTGTATAAAATAACTTTAAAACTTCAAATAATAAGTACTGTGTGATTATATAAGAAATAGCAATGAAGTATTCTTGTATTTAAGTATGTGTTGACCTCAAAATATTGGCAATTTAACAAGCTTTAGTAATTTCCCAAGATAGTATGAATTTTTATAAAGTATTTGGTGATTCGTCTTCGATCATGCAATCAATCATTGGCAAAAAATACGTATATATTAATACGTATATTTACACACATATATACACAACAATATAATACAAATATCATTGGCTTATTCAATTCCTTCTGTTAATTCTCTCTCTCTCCCTATATATATATTTCTAAATATTGTTCAAACTTTCAATCGTTAGTAAAATAATTTCTATTCATCCATTCCAAGTTCAAATACATTTTTTCAAACTTATACTGTGGATGACGCTTGATGTTAATACAGTTTCTTCAAATATTAATCCATTAAGAAAACTAAAACGAAATAAATAATAATAAACAAAATTAATCGTCCAACATATATTGAAAGGAAAATCGTTTGCTGTGTCTCTGCAGCTCAATGGATAGTGCATTGGACTTCTAATCAAAAAGTCTCGGGTTCGAATCCCTACCGAGATGGCATAATTTCTATAAGAATGTTATTTCTTTTTTACTACACTATTTTATTAGAATAATTGAATTTAATTAATGAATATATAAACAGTTACAAACAAAAACCAAATAGTCCAAAACCCTATATAGAAAGGAAAATGGAAAATTGTGAGGAAAATCATTTTCTACTTTGTAACTTAATAGTGTGATTCTGTCCTAAGTATATACATATTTCCATTAATTGTAACTATTTAATAATGTAACTAAAATAAAATGTTTCTTTGTGGACGTAAGTAGAGGAACTGACTTAAATTTATTTTTTATATTACTTGTTTTTTGAAATATTTTAGTAGATCACATTTTTAATTATTTAATTTTAATTTATAATACATAAAATAATCAGTGCTATAATAGTAGAATAAAATATATTGAAGAATAATACTAACAAGGGGAAGGGACGACCAAGGGAATTCATTTGGGGTCGAGACTTGGTGTAATATTAGTGCTCCTTTAGGGTGTTCAACCCTCAATGTAATTCCGCCGAATGACAGTCATTTCGGAGAAAATAGCCTTCGAAATTCACGCTTAGCTTTTATATAATTGCAGTTTTTTTTTTATTTTATAAAATACAAAATAATTACATAAAATATCATTTATTATCAAGTAAACCTTTAGAAAATAAATTTATTTAATTTTAAAAATAATTAAATGAAATGAATAAAAATAGTTGATCAATGAATCGAACCTTGACCTCGCGCATATTAGGCAGACGATAATCCAACCAGGCTACGTAATCGTTGGAGGAAATTGAGTCCTGAACCAAAATAAATTTCCTTAGTCGTGCCCTCCCCTTGTAAATATAAAATAAATGCTCCATAGTTCTTACGAATGAAGATGATGATGATGAGTTTGGTGTTTTATGGCGCAAGAGCCAGTTTTGGCTATACTGCGCCAAACATTCATAGGTCTGTGGTGTCGACGGGAAAAGAAGAAAAAGAGAAATTGGATGACAAATGGAGGGTCGAAAATAGAGAAGGATCACTGGGGTACCCCGGGGTCGTGACACCCATGTTTACCAAAGATAGTAAACCCCTTGGGAAAAGATCTCTAGGGTACCTCGGGATTGTGACACCCGTACCCACCTAAAGGTGAGCCAGCTGAGGGGCTTACGAATGAGGAAAATAATTCGTAAAGTTAAATAGCTCAGCTTCTACAGTACGAATTATACCAGGCCTTACTTCAAATGAAATGATATTTTATCACTACAGACTTCCGCAAATATGTTTGAAAAACTGTACATTTCAACGAATACCAAAGCCAAGACAAACTGAAATAATGCCTTTTCTCAACAACACACGTTATATTTAAGGACACATTAAGCCCAAAAAACTGATTTTAAATAAAACATTAACCAATGATAGTCTAGAATTAAAACCCCATAACAGAAAAAAAATATACTTAGCATTACTTTTATATTTGATTAATTGCTTATCCCATCTCCTCTTTGAAGTTAAACGAGAACTATTGGCAAAGGATCTTGTATAATTCTGAACCAACTTTAGATTAAAATTTGACATCACACCTCTTATCCATATTTCCACACCACGACAACTTGAGGTTGAGTACTTTACACCTCGACAGAATTAGCTTGCATCAGTTCTTTACTCGGCAAGACTTCAGTGGCAACCAACAACTTGACAAAAGCAATACCATCCACGAGTTCACGAACATAATCCTTCGGCTAACGCAATAAGCCTTAGCATAATAAGCAATACACTTCCTTATTTTTACAAATAATTGAGAAATATGGATTCCTGATGAAATATTTACCAGGGAAAATGTTCAAATATTGCAAAATATATGAAATTGTTTCAATTAATGTAATTTTAATAAAATTGGAATTATCCAGACGTTATAGATTTGCAGATTATTTAAGCAAATGAGTCAATATGAATTCAATTGTCGGAACAATGTTGCATAATTTTAGAAGAATATTGATTGAATTATTTGCAGTAAATTGAATTCATAAGTTTCCGAAGGGAAACACAGAAGGAGAATGAGTGGAATTTTAATTAAATATTTTTAAAGTCAACATACTTATTGCAACAACTAACAAATGTTTATGTCAGTATGTTGTTTTTAAAAAAAGAGCAGAAAAAAAAAATCTCAGATTTAAAACATTTTTAAGCAGAACATTTTCCAGTGCTGTATAAAATACCATTGTTTTAAAACGTGCATAAGTTTTTGACGCCGTGATTACTAAATTTTGAAATTTTATGTTTTCAAATGTACACGATCTTTTACTATAAGAATTGGTTTAAATTAGCGATACACAACCCTTTTTTCTGCTGGTCCACTAGTCTGTTATCTGGACCACTAGTCTAACGCAACTGGCTATAGGAATTTTACTTGAAAACTTGAAAAAAAAAAATTGAGTGTTGAAAATAAAGATTTACTTATTGAATTAAAAAATACATTTTTACATATGCCTTAATGCCTTCCACATCCTTTATGACTGACAGGGCTGTTTGCAGCAATTAATGTAATTATGAAGACACCGCTTTATAGTACTATAAGGAGTCGAGCCCCAATGACTTTACTACTACCTTGTTTGATTATTAACGTAGCGCTCAGAAACAACATAAAGGCTATTAGTTGAGGACCTCGTAATTTTAAACCACAGACAACTGACGAGGATGACTTCTGAGCTTGAACCTCCTCACAAAACTTCCACATCACTTCAATGTGATGACTTTGGTCCTTAACTAATTTTTAGAGCATCAGCCCCTTTACACGTCAGGTATTCAACGGCACCAGGCTACTGTTTTGCAAATTTGACTTTCTTTAATGTGCTGTAACTCTTAAAAAAATAAATAAAAAACAAAGGAGATTTTTATGGACGAAAATAAAAACTTCAAGCAGCTTGGATTATCCATATTGAGCCTTTTTAAAGCTAATCCATGCATTCATTGATAACGCTTAGCGACACTATTTCATTTTATACGTTTCACCAATCGATATTAATGTAAGCAGTTTAATGCAAATATTGAATCTTGGAAAATGCTTGTCTACTTTTTCTTTTTTTTTTCATTCCACTTAATCAAATCATTAAAAAAAAAAAAAAAAAAAAAAAAAGAAATCCCTTAACATAATGTAACCGTGAAAAAAAGTATATGTTACATTAATGGCTTGGATGTTAGCGATTTTTTGTTCACTTGTCTTTAGTTTTTACTTTAAATTTCTTTATTGAAATCAGCGTAATTTAAAGAACAATGATTCGTACGGCAAATGCGAAAAAAGAAAAAGATAATGCTGAATTCTAATACGCGGGAGAGTTTACAGTATATAAATGTAACTAAGCACTAATTTATTTTGTATAATTGCTGAGACTATTGTGATTATATATCGTTGGCCTAATTATCAGATTGCGTAATTCCATCTGGGGTGCTAATTTAATATTGGAGAGCTACGCTCCAAGCTGTTGTTAATGTTCAACAAGATGGGCGATAACATTACAATATGGTCACCTTGATATTTGTATCGGAGGTCATGTATATCGTCATTTGTATCGTTTGACGTGATTAAGAAATCGCGCCGAACTGCGCTTGGCGCGTGGCACACGTATATCAAAATCAGTTTCCTTTGCGGAGCTACGCATTTTCATAATTAAGCCGACGATTTAACTTACATAGTTACTTTATAAATACTGTTTTTTCTTTCACCTTATATTTTTATGTATCGATTTTTTTTAAAATCTTAAATGGATATCCATTTTTTTAGAAGTTAAATGTTCTTGTAAATTTTTTAAACTTAATTTGGGAAAAAAATTACACAAAATGCAGCCCAGATTCATTAAAATATAACATTATTTACCGCATCTGTGTGATAAAGTTTGTAGTAGTAAACATAATTTATTTAACATTTACTTGTATTTATTATATTTTACATTAATTATTTTTCTTTTGGTTTATAAAACGTCAAATTTTTAGTAAGACAATATTAATGTTATTTTGAATATTTTTCATTTATTTATCCAACTAAAAAATAATACTGGTACTTACATATTAAAGCAACCTATTGGCGACATTGTATGAAACGAAGCACATGATTACCAATTCAGCGGTACGGCATATAGGTAATCGGGATTGCCAACTTGGTGAGTAATTAAAAGAGTTGGCGTGTTGTTGCGATGATACGCAAGTACCATAAAACTTTAAAAAAACTGCCTCATATCAGTTGGGAGACTAAACTATGCCCCGTGGACATCACCAATCTGACTTGCTAAGTTTATTTTGATTACATTGTAAAAATTTAGAACATACGCAAATCATATAAAAACATTAATAAAACATTAAACATACGTACCGAAACTAAACATTTTAAATGTAATTAAAAATCCTAATCTTAATCCTAATCCTTTATATAAAAACATATAAAGTTAATCCTCATATAATGGAATTAAACATAATTATGATTAATGCGATTTATGTAGCGTATTTTTAACTGAAAATTGTTTATAGTTGGAGATGAAGTTTATTAGTAAAAATTATATATATTAGCACTGATTTCAAATGCTCATCAGTTAACATGATCCAGTAAATATTTTTTTGAGTATCGCATTTTTGAGAATACTCTGTCTCGCATAGAAGTGAAAAAAAAAAATTGTGCTTGTGTTTATGGCCACACGAAAGAAGTGGAAAACTTGTGATTTATTGAGGGCAAGAAAATTCAATTGCTCCGAATTACTACGTTTTCTTTTATGACATTTCGGCAAACGAACATTTAGTCACTCTTCCTCGACCTCATTCATCGGTAAATTTGTTTATGCCATCCATTTTTTGCAAAAGGCAATATTTAAATAAGTATACATTATTTTATATTTACACATTATATACGATTAAAACGCTAAATAGTCTAATTATTTAAAATATTTATTCGTAAAGTAATGTAGGTTATATTTATATAATATCTATGTTTATACACTCTTTTTAGGTGTTTTATTTAGGTCCTAGCATTAAGCCGCCATCGATTATACTCAAAAAATCTTACAGCACCCACCTTTTGATTTAAGGTATCCGGTTGGTTTAAAATCATGATTTTCATAAAAAAAAAAAAATCTAAATTTCTTTTATTGTCTATTTTTGTTGCCTGTTTAATAAAATTTTCAAAAATAATTCTTCTTTTTATTCTGAGTCAATTAGAAAAAGAGTTATAGCGGTTTTTGTTTGAGGTAGTAAGCCAAAATCGAAACCGGAAGTGTGAGTTTTCGGTTGATTTTCACCGGCAAAATGAGATTTTTATTCTTTTAAAATATTTTAAAGAATTCTTTTTAAATTTAGTAAACTTTATTTCACTTTTCAAATACATTATATTAATTATTTATTTACAAATACATTATTTGGTCTTCAAATATATTATAATAAATATATAACTGATTGCAATGTTTGTTTTGATTTAAACGAGTTGCTATCTTTTTATCATTTGTGTTCAAAATTAGATTTCTTTTTAACCTTTTTGTTAGTACTTTTATATAGGGTTACAATTATTTTTAATTAAATTAAAGTTGCCATGTCAAAAACAAGATCACAATGAGGTAAAAAAGAAGACATTTCCGGAGAGCAGAATTTGATGGAGAAACGTTGAAAGAAAAATCAACGGATCTTTCACAAATTCAGTTATTTATTCTATTAAAAAGACATAATTAACTTTCAAATTCTCATAAGAAAATGTCTTCACGGGAAAGCTCAGAACTGCAATAAGAGTCTTAACAATGTCATGTGGAATATAATCCCCAAAGACAATTTTGTTGAGCTACAAACACTCCGTTTAAGAAATTATATCGCAATAATACTTTTTAATTCTGGATTTTCTGGTCTATTACCTCTACTTTAAAAGTTAGCAATAAAATTATGTTCTGAAATGAAAGGATATTCTTGGTACCTCGCGACAAAACGAGAATTGTTGATTCTACAAGGCAATCTAAACCAGATAAGAAAAGGTCTCGTAAAAAAGAAAGGCCTTTCAAAAATTTATAAATTTGAAGTATGAGGTTCAGGAAGGCCCAACATAGAAATCTGGAGTTTTAATACCGTCCTATATCTTTAAAAAGTATTATTGCAAATATAAACTTTATTTTGAATTTTCTGAAGAATGTTATTTTTGAACGTAATGGTTAACGGTAAGAGAGATTTTTCTTAAAGTAAATGAAATATTCTTATGAAATTTTTTGAGTTTGTTATTTGTATTATAATGAGTGCTTTCTGCTAAAAGCTAAGGGTAAGTTTTCAATTAAGTTATTTTTTAATGTTTTTTTTATATGAAAAAAAAAAATTCTTAAGAAAATTCTGGGTTTTTTCATTTCGAACACCTGTATCTCATTTTACAGTAGTATTTGAGCTTTTTTATATATAAATCAGAGTTAAACGTTAAATAATTGTATTCCTGCAAACATTTTATTTATTTTTGTGATATATATATATATTTAGAGTTGTTTGCAAAAGAGCAATTTTTTGTAATATTTTGGTACAAATTTCTCAATATTTTGAAAAATAATCTTTCAAAAAATTCTTCTTGCTGTATTTTTATAGTTTTGCAACATACTTAATTAAAAAATAACTATTAAATAATTATTTAAGTTATATTTTAGAAAATTGTCTCCGAACCCAGTCGGATACCTTACAAAAAAAAACAACAAAAAAAACGGGTGTTTTATTTCTAAAATAAAAGTATATTTATCATTTGCCCCCACCCCACAATAACTCCAGTTTTCGATTTCCTGAAACACTTTTCTTAGGAAATCTACTCATTATTATAAATACGCTTTCCAAATTCCAAGTATACGAGTCCAATTGTTCAAAAACAGATTAGGGTTTATAATTCGACGCAACTCCTGTTGGAAATCGATTTTTATCAAACCCTTCCGTGACTTATCTCCATTCAACAGAGGAAACATTTCCTCCAACTTCAAGTTTGTAAGTCTAACAGTTCATATATATAAACTGGATTTTTTTTCTTATCTACAAGGCCCTTGCAGGTTATTATGGGAACGCATAGTAATATAAATGGATGAATGTTATTGATATGCAATTTCTCTTATGACAGAATCTAATGGATCTCTGGTCTGCCACGTGGCTTCATCTCTCCCCACAATCAGTCGCAGGGGAGGGATTGAATACCCACCCCAACTACTCTGCTCACTCCCTTGAGGGTAAGGGAGACCCCGATACCATTATACAAAAAAATTGTGATGGATTCATATATTAATAATACTCGTATCTTCCATCATGAAAATAGGGTTAGAAAACATCTCGGTTTCATGCAGCAAATTAAGGAATTCACGAAAAAAAAATCTTAAATTTTCCTATTAATAATACTGATGGAAAAATTTATAATAATTTGTATATAGGTTACCGTTAACGTTTATAATTCAGTTATTTCATAAAATAACTACGTATTTCATGAAATAATTATACACGTGAGTTTATATAAGTATATAGTAGATGAAGAATTTCATACTTTACCTAGTTATTTCATGAAATAACTAATGATAGACCGTTAAAGTGAAAAACAAACTGTTTCAAAGTTATTTTAAAAAATAGTGGATCATAAATGAATAAAACCTCTCGAAAAATACATTTTGTTCCTATTGCGGATGATTAATTGGTAAATAATAAAGAAACGCAAATGATATAACTTATTATTGTTCGTATTGCAAACATTAGGTAAACAGAAAGGGAAAAAAATGACTATATATATTTAGCATCTTTTACTGACACATTTTTCTGATCCTAAACTTCAAGAATATCATAATGCTGGAGTAATTAATAGTTACGAGGTACATTTTTTCTGTGCTGTCTTATCCCTTTTTACTTCTGCTTTCAACGTTAATACGCTGCTAGTTTGATATCACGGTGCACGCGTTAAGTTGTTGTTAATGTCCGCCAAGATGGGTGTTAACATTGCAATATGGTTACCGTGATATTTTTGCAGTTTTTGGAAGTTTCAGTACTTTTTAATTGATATTCCTTATTAATTTTAATATATATGTAATTATTTTATTAATAAATAATATAAAAATACAATTATTATATGTAATCATAATATTCGTTATTTATAATTGCTTTTTTTATATCAATTTATAAATATTATTACATATGTTATTTATAATTATTACGTTATATGAGTATTCTTATATTTTTTATAATATTACAGCACGAAGATTATTCTTTTTACAATTACTATTAAATTTATTATATGTAATAATTATTACTCTTATTCAACTCTTACACTTTTCTTAACTTGCAAGGATTAATGATTAAATTAGAAGCCTTGATTAAAGTTGAAAATTGTTTGTCACTTATGTACACAAGTAAACTAAAAAAATGAATACGACTACCATTTAATTTTTAAAAACAAGTGTTTTTGGCAAACCAACAGAAATTTAATATTTTTCTAATTACTAAGTATTATTTGGTACACATTACACATTAATCTGAACAAACAAATTTTGAGCCCATCAAAATAAATATGGCTGTAGCCAGATTTACATATTTTATATTGCACAGATTTGGAAAAATAGTCTTAAGTAAATAAAATAAAATATTCTTTAGTAACATTCGTAAGAAAAAAGTATTCTTTTTAAAACTCTACTTAAGAGAAACGACATTCGAATTTAACTAAATGTTAAGAAAATCGAAGTAATAGGTTTTATATCAATGTTCAAAAAGAAAAAAAATATCATCTACTACATAAAAAGAAAAATTTCAGTATTTTGTTTTTCAAAATTATATTATTAAGTAAAATACATTTGCTAACTCAAACCTTAATACATAACCAATAATATATTTACTACATTATTTGTGTCACAACCCTTAACATATTAATTTATTTTATTAAAACTATCGAGAAAAATTTACGAATCAATGAAACATTCAACGTAATGTAATGAAATGACTTTTTTATGGTTATTTTGCCTTTCTTATCTTTCAAAATGACGTGCTTAAAATTTTTAATAAGTAATAAAATTGTTTTCTATAATCACGGAAATCTAAGAGTTATTAATGCAAGCTACGACAAAACAGAAAAACAGATTGAAATCACAAAAAAATATATACACATAATTTAGTAAAAGGCAATATTACGACGATTATAACATATAAAATAACATTGTATAAAAAATGTATATTATAAATGCAATACTTGATTATACGAATATAAGTTATGAAACAGAGATTTTAAATTTAATATAAGTTTTTTTAAAACAGCTTGACTATTTTAATATTAAAAACAAAAAAAAAAATAACTCTTTATTTGTATTCCACCCAATGGTAACTCGTAAGAGCATTTGATCTCTGCATCCTCTAAGATATAGGATTAAATCTCTAAAACGATTTTTAACTTGAGTTTTTCAAACAAGTCTGTCAACAACGCAGGAACAGGAAGAGATCTCAAACTTTGATATCGTAATTTCCAAGGAATGATCTTTCTTCAGGTGAGTCCACACTAAATCCAAAGTCAATATCAAAGCGATGAAAGAACTGACACTTCTCCGGATGAAACTTTAATATAAATATCAAGTTCCGACGAGAGCTGTCTGGAACTTGTAATTTTGTAAATCGGCTCGAGAAAAGCAGATATCTGCGATCAACAAATTTCCCCGCGGAAATCTTTGTTTGAGGATGGGAGAGACGACTTCTAGTTTTTTTCTTATTATTCTTTTTCTTTTTTTCGTATCCGCTTTGTTCGGATACTATAAATGATTCTGGAGATATCTCTAGGTTTGGTTTTAGTTAAGCCTTACTATACCATTAAAAGAATTAAAGTTATTTATAGAATAGTTCAGATAATGTGATGCGATATTTTATTTTTAATTACATATTTCTTTTTTCAGTAGAAAACTCCAAAAGAAATTTCTAGGAGGTGGATGTATTCCTGGGAGCTGTTATTTTATGCTTTGAATGAAAACAATAAACTAAATTTCAAGTATTTCTAAATAGGAGTGTTTGTGACCACGGTCGACTAGTGGTCAAGGTATCGGATCGTGGCTGGCTTGTCCCGAGTTCGAGCCCAGTAGCACTAAATACCCGCCGTGTAAGGGAGCGATGCACATTAAATCTGTCGAGAGCCCCAATGTCCTCCCGTTGGAGTGGTGTGGTAATTAGATGAGGTGGTGCCAGCTCAGGTGCCATCCTCGTCACTTGACCATGGTTCAAAATTACAAGGTCTGGTGCCAAAAGCGCTCGTGTAGCTGAACAGTGCGACGAAAAATTCACTCACTTATTCACTCTATATAGGAGTGTCGTGGTTTTGAGTCCTCTTGCCACTGAAATCCCACAGTGCTGATGTACATTAAATATTTCAACCTGAAATTGTTGGGTAGTTTGGAGAGGGTGGTGCCAGCTCAGGTGTTGTTCTCGTCACTTGACCAAGGTTTCAAATTACAAGATCTGTTAGCAATAGACCTCGTTTTGCTTTGTAGAGAGACGTTGATATAATTCAATCACTTACTCCGTTTGGATGTATTTTAAGTGTTTGAGATTCAAACTTACGTGAAGCTGCTCATCCGGTACAGTGGTTAGTGACGCTTATACTACAGTACCATAGGACCTGGATTAGAATCCCGAGGAAGGCATAGACGCTTGTAAATATATAGTGCCTCCTCAGCATGAGAGTACTCTAAATAGGCGTGGAGCCGCAAGTCCTTTCGTGAGGTTGGTGGAAAGGGAACAGAGGTGAGAGGCCCCTGACCACTCCCAGGGTGTTCTCCCTCAAAATTAAGGTGGAATCGAACCACTGCATGGTCACCACATAGCTAAGGCTAACTACAGGCGTAAGACTGTAGCCTTTAGTCGCGATGAATTTCGTGGACCCCTATCTGAGTTTATTGTCGATCAGGTGGTATAAGCAACAACATTTTAGTATTCATGAAATAAGAGGGTCACGTGAATCATGATATGTATTTAAATATTTTAAAGAACAATTTCAAACTTTTCTCCTAAAATTTGAATGTTGTGCATGACTTGCTTTTTTTAACAAGATTATGACACCAAGTGCACTCCCGACGCAAGGGTCATTCAATTTCCGAAATTTTCCGATGGCTAGAATTTCCAAGGCCGACAGTGACAAGAGTATATCAAGAATACATGGATGGTGGACAAAAAACTAGGGATGGGGTAAATTGCAAAGGACAATTAGCCTCGACAGTGCGTGGTGAGAGACTGCTCAGGACTATTGTACGTAGCCAGTGAAGACAAACATTAGCTCAAATTATCACCCAATTGAATGACAGTGCAAGTCGTACAGTCAGTAAACGGACTATGTAACGCTCGCTTCACCGTATAGGTTTCAGGAGCCGTAAACCTACAAGAGTACCATTGCTCAATGCTCGCCATCAGGCTGCACGTCTTGCCTGGACAAGAGAGCATAGAGACTAGAGTGTAGAGGACTGGAAACGAGTAGCATGGAGTGATGAGTCTCAATTCCGAATAAACACCGATAGGAGGCTGAGAATATTGCGCAAGGTTCATGAAGCCATGAATCCTGCATGACAGGTTGGAGCTGTACAACAGCATGGTGGCTCAATCATGGTCTGGGACGTTTTTTCATGGCACTGTTTGGGATCTACGGTGCATGTACTAATCTCTCTCAATGCAACTCGGTACTTAGAGTTTCTGGGTAATCACCTCCATCCCTTTATGCTCTTGTGATATCTGCAGTGTAATGGAGTTTTCCAGCAAGACAACTGTACCTCTCACAAGTCCCGGTTGGCTACTGGCTGTGGGTCCCTCTGACTCTTCTTTCATAAATTGGCCACCTAGAATCCCCAGCTGAAATCTTATCGAGCATATTTGAGATCGTTTGGAACAAAGCGTGAAAGGCCATCACACAGCACCAACGAACTTTACTGAGTTATGGACATCCTTAGCCAATATTTGGCAAGTCATTCCCGTGGAACGTTTCCAGAAACTTATTGAATTTATGCCTCGTCGTGTTGCAGCCGTTGTCAAGGCAAGATGAGGGCCAACTCGTTACTAGGTAGGTATCCCTAATTCAGTGGCACTTCATCGTATTTCTTGCATATGTAGTGACCGCAAAGGGCGAATTGTTAAGGTCCTGAACTCGTGACTCATTAGTCACGAGTTCAAGCCTTAGTGCCATTGTAGACCCATGGTCGCAATAGCCTAGTGGTCAAGGTAACGTATTTGTGGCCGGCGTTTCATGATTTCGAGCCTAGTACCACTAAAGACCCGCCGTGTAGGTGCGCGATGCACGTTAAATCTGTCAAGAGTTCAAAAGTCCTTCCGTAAGTGTAGTATGTTTGTTAGGAGAGAGGGTGTGTGTGCCAGCACAGGTGTCGTCCTCGTCACTTGACGACAGTTCAAATGACGAGGTCCGTCGCCAAAAGCTCTCGTATTGCTGAACATTGTGTCGTTAATATTCACTCACCATTGTAGAGGGCGCTGTTGCACGTTAAATCTATCGAGTTCAAATTCCTTCTTTTTTTGGCGTGGTGTGGTAGCATTAAGAGGGGTTATCTGCTAGGGTGTTGTGTGTCTTAGTCTCTTGACCAAGATTCAAATTACAAAATCCTTCGCTAATAAACCTCATGTTGCTTTATAGTGAGATTTTGATATAACTCTCTCTCTCACTTGCTTCGTTTAGACATATTTATATGATTGAAATTAAAATTTTCGTGAATATCATTTATGTCTATTGACATGCTAATTCAGCTGAATTTATTAGTATTCGTGAAATCTAAGGGCCTTTTAGATATACAATTCATAATGAATTACGCGATATGAAAGAAAGGGAATGAATTATACAGCTGGCTGCATGCACACCTTAAAATCTACAAATATATCTAATACACTGGTTAAAATAAAACAATATTTTATATACTTGAATTTTTAAAAGTTTTCTTCATTTACTTTCTTATCTTATTTCATGCTAATTAATTTTATGTTTTGTACCAATAACAAAACGTAGCATTGAAAGCGAAATTATTTTTCTAATAAGACTCAGAATCTATATTTAGGCCCAGAAGTACCAAAAAATGTGAGACGAACCAAAATTACCGCTAAAAAATATAAATATTTTTTTAAAAAAAAATTAAGGAAGAAGAAAAATTGTTAAAAAATTATATAAATAAAAAATAAAGACTAAAAAGTCAACTCCCCTTCGAAAAACAAAAAAAAAAGGTTTTGCTTATTGAATGACTGAGAAGTTAAACTTACTACGAAAATGTTTGGATGAGATTGAGAAAGAGAGAGAGAGAGAAAGTATTTTAAGTATCCGACAAACTAATGTGGCCGCGGTAGCCGAGTGGTATAGGTATCGGACCGTGGCTTGCCTTGTCACGAGTTCGAGCCCAGTACCACTAAAGACCCGCCGTGTAGGGCAGCGATGCACGTTAAATCTGTCGAGAACTGAAACGTCCTCCCGTTGGTGTGGTAGTTAGGAGAGGGGGTGCCAGCTCAGGTGTCGTCCATCTCACTTGACCATGGTTCAAAATTACGTGGTCCGTCGCCAATAGCCCTCGTGCTGCTGAACAGTGCGACGTTAATAATCAATCAATCAAACAATCAATCAACCGACAAACTAATACTGTGATCACTCTTTTCTTTCTACTTTTTGTGATAAATAAAGATTTCAAGATGACTTACAAAAATTATTCACCCCTTCTATATAATTACTTAGATGACTTCGAAACATAAAAAAAAAATAATAATAGACATTTGATATTAATTCCATCACTCACTCACAATTTTTTCCATTCCTTAAGTTCTGTTTCTTGTGTGTGTGTGTGCTCTCGTTTTTAAATTTCTCTCTCTCTCTCTCAATATTATTTTCCTCCTTTCTTTTAGGAATAATTTTGTTAGACACTAATTCTTATAATTATTCTTTAAAATAAAAGTTTTTTTAATTACAAAGTGTTTAAACGTTTTGTAACTAAATAAGGCACTTTTCTGTCAACCGGGAGCAAATGTCGTCGATTGGGAGCCAAACGCGGGCAAGTCACCAAGCGACGCGAATGATAATACAGTCGACGGAATAAAAGTCGAAAGCGTTCGACTTTTAACAAATATTTATTAATAGTACAAAACATTTTCAACTAAAAACAAATATTAATTAATAGTACAAAACAATTTCAACTAAAAACAAATATTAATGAATTGAAAGCAAAACAGTTTTACCCAAAAAGAATGCTTATAATTATTGGTTTTTCCACAATACGGTGATGCGTCCTTGAGAATTTGCTCAACTGGATTGTTTACTCTTCTCTCTCTCTCGTCTCCACTTAAATTCAGGAAAAAATTTTCATAATTTTTAACACTTTTATAAGCTTCACTTGTTTGTAACGGAATATTTGAACTCAATTTTACCCACTTTAAAAGGTCAGATTAATTCGAAATTTTGCTGACTTGTTCGGGACCGGTGACATTACAATAATTTAATAATTTTGTACCATTGTCCTGATCAGGATCATCAGAATTAACGATTTCCCATTCTCAGATACCATCCCGCATCTAGCGACTAATTTCAGATCCCATTTTTAGAATTGGCGACTAAAAGATTAAGTTGCAACATAGTTCGATTAAGGTATCCTATTACGTTCGGAACCGTGATTGTAAAATAGCGCATAAATGGATAATTTTCATGATGTTTAGTGTCATTTAGATTAGACTACATGTATAAAATTGTTTTAAAGACATTTTGACAAAAAAAAATTATTTAAATATAGTATTTTGGCAAAAAATTAACTTAGAATAACCTCTTTACAAAATCTCCTTTTGTGAAAAATGCTTCTATATTATATATATATAATAATAATATTTTGCCTGTATATAGCTCAGACCTCTGTACAGAGGTTCAACTATAATTTTTGAAAAATTCATAATATTTTCAGAGTTACCACCAATTGAAATAATTATTAGCCTTTTTTTTCTTAAAATTGCTCTCCTTTGTTGTCGTAAAACATGGTTAAGCCCACGTCTATGTTATATATTTCAAAAATTCTAGTTGAGCCTCTGTAGAGAGGTCTGAGCTTTATACAGGCAAAATATTGTTAAAGTAGAAGCATTTTTCACAAAAGGAGAACATTTTGAAAAAAGATTATTCTGTGTCAATATTATGCCAAAATATTGTATTTAAATTTTTTTTTGTCAAAATATCCTTAAAACAATTTTATGCATGTATTCTAATTTAAGTGACACTAAATATCATGCAAATTATCCATTTATGCACTTTTGCAAAATCACCGTCCAGAACGTAGTCGGATACCTTAACAATAAAAGGGCACGTTCTTTAGTTTTTCAAAAGTATAATTTATATTTATATAAAAAAAAAATCAAGATGGAAGAAAGAAAGGGAAGCGTGCGTTGTTTTAAATGATTTCAGAGAATAGATCACATGACCCCAATCGAACATTCTCCTTAGGGATGTAGGAAATTTGGCGAAATTCTGCATTACTTGGCGATTTCTTGCATGTGCCCGGCTAACGGAAAAGTACCCTAAATAATTAGTTAAAAGTGGTCACGTGTGTTTCTACAATGTTCAGTGGCTTTGGTAGCCTAATGTCCATGGTCAGGAGCAAGTGACCGGCGTTATCGAGTAGCCAGCTGAAGACCTGATGCAAATGGAGAACCACCGTGTAGACATCTTGATCAAAGTTTA
Source organism: Trichonephila inaurata madagascariensis (assembly GCA_019973955.1). Lineage (NCBI taxonomy): Eukaryota > Metazoa > Arthropoda > Arachnida > Araneae > Nephilidae > Trichonephila > Trichonephila inaurata. Next base: position 129,233 of record BMAV01008066.1, on the reverse strand, counting down.
AATCTGTCGTGGCTCAAAATCATCACATTGGAATGATGTGGAATTTAGGAGAGTTAGCCAGGTCAGAGATGACATTCCCGTTAGCTGAACGATGTTTAAGGTATCCGACTACGTTCGAAACCGAGATTTTGCAAAAGCGTATAAATTGATAATATTTAAGATATTTAGTGTCACTTAGATTAGAAAATGTATATAAAATGGTTTTAAGAATAGTATTACAATAAAAAAATATT
>BMAV01008066.1:77885-117703 GCA_019973955.1 Trichonephila inaurata madagascariensis | reverse complement strand
AGGAAGTTTTAGCTCTTGTCGTACGACTTTAAAGTACTAAAATATAGTACTACAATATGTTTAGTATAAAGTAGTTTAGTACATCAAGAAAATATTTAGTTATATCTGCAACATTTGAATTTAGAATACTTGTATTTGGAAGTCTAATTGCAGAATCAGCAGTGGACTGATTTTTAGATACATCATTTTCAGTAGTATTAAATCTCTTCGAAGTATTGTTTCTCACAGCAACCTGAGAACGCATTAGCCATGGCATTTTCTCTACAGAAAAGAATCAATGATAAATCTTTAAATTATATAAACTATTTTTAAAGCAAAAAATGGCCAGGAAATTAATCTTAATTAATTGTTTATGAGAAGTCAAAAAACTCAAAACATGTCAATCAGAAGTGATTTTAGTAATGAAAATTGGAATTAATAACCATTTCAAACTAAAAGATCAAAAATATTTTTAATTAATTCAATTTAAGGGTGGAAAAATGCTTTAAAATGAAACCGAAACCAAAACCATAAATCATAACACTTCAAATATTTTAAAAATTAATTTACTAACAGATCTGAAATTTCGTGGCAAGCTAGAAAATGCAAAAAAAAAAACATTTTTTTCAGTAAAAGTGAAATTTTTAAGGTACTGTGTAGCCTTAAGTGTTTCAGAATATTTCAGCTTAAAGTAGTAGACGAAGATTAATGTCAGATATTTTTTGCAACACTTATACACAATTTTTCCATTGACATAGATGTAAAAATTTCTAATTTTCTAAAACATCTATTCTCCTAATTTCAAATAGAAAAAAATAATTCCGTATGAAAATAAACATGTAAAGAAAACGCACATATATACAGTAGAACCTGGTTTTGCGTGGTTCTTTTTTTATGCGGTTTTATTTTTGTGTCATTTGTTTTGTGCGATTTTATAATTGTACGATATTTTTCCTAGGTGGTATATGAATTGTGGTTATTTTTATGTGGTGTGGTTATTTTTATGCGGTCCATATCTACCGCATACAAAAACCGGTTCTACTGTATATATACACTTATAAACCAAATGGTCTGATTAGCATGCAATAAGCATTTTAAAAACGTAAAGAAAGAAAGAGACAAAAGCGTAAGAGCAATAAAGTATCAAAAAAAGAATATTCCGTCAAAAGTACAATACAGACATAGAAAGAAGAGAACCACTGTACATTTTATATTGATGCTACATTTCCTTAAGAGTCTTCCAACAAATTTCTTCTGTTTAGGTCTTAGAAGAATTTTTGTTGAGTTTTATAGCTCAAATATATATATATATATATATATATATATATATACATATGATGAAAGTGTCGCAAGACATATGTCAAATAAACATATATAAAACTGTTCTCAAACCATAACATTGTTCTTTTGAAAGACAGGCTGATAAACATTCTAAGATGAAGCAGTCCAGACCAATAAAATGTTTCCTGACCCAAGCTTTTAAGGCTTTAAATTTTTATTGACCAGACAAATACAGTTGCAGAGATCAAATTCTGTCCACAAAGAAGCAAGAACTGATTCTTAAAAAATTTTTTTTTTTTATTCTAAATTCCTGGAAGAATTTTAAATTTATTTTGGAGATCTAGTGAAATCTAAGCCCCAATATTCACAATTTTCCCAGCCATCCCTATGTCTTTCTTTAAGTTTGAGCAAAGTAAAGCACTCCAATGTAATTTAATGTTTATGGTAAATCATTTTTTTTTCTTTTGTAATGAACCTCAAACCTCGTTCAAAATTATTTGAGATTTGGGATATTTTAGTCTAGTAAAATTCCTTTTAAGTTACCAAGTCACATTTTTAAAAGCAAGATAATACTTAAACAATATAATTAGTTTCAGGTGGTTCATATATGTGATGTATTCGAAAAACCAAACATTTTTTTTTTTTCATATATTGCTTCCTTAACATGTCTAGAATACGGTGGTAAGGCGATTTCGTAAAATTCGAAGTCGTTAAAAATAAGCAGGTGTTAGAAGAGCAGCTTTTCGTAGCCCTAAGTTAAGATTTCCATTGTTTTAATCGGGATGGGAACTTTAAACGCATTTTTTTTTCAAAACTGTATTTTTCAAACTTTCCTCCATTCTTTCTCAAGAGCGGTTTGACTGAATAACTTCAAATTTATAGGGTAGATTCAGCCCATATATACGCACCAAATGAACTACGATGAACCCAAAATTTAAAATCTTTCTGTTCTACAAAACCGTAACAAAAACCCCCCATTAAATTCGAAACTTTTTCTTCAGAGGTGTACCAAAAATCCAATTTTTGATATTTTCAATTGTGTATAGTCCGTTCTGTGCAAACATTTAAGTTTCTACATTATAAAGCCGTTTTATTATTTTTTTTAATTTTGGATAAGCCAATCAGCCGGAATAGTGGAGTAAGTTGGCGTCCATTTTTTCGAGGCAGGTGTGTTTAGATCGTTATAACTCACGTTCGGTTGAATATTTTTAGCTAAACATTTATATACATACTCTTAAAATACATATAAATAAATGATAAAAAAAACTTAAAGTTCTATCTTTTTACTAGTCGTCAAAAAAAAAAAAAAAAAAAAAAAAAAAAAAATTCTCTAAGTATGCTTAAAAGACAGACCCTCACATGAATGAACCCCCTTAAATATGCGAAAAATAAATTATTAAGTGAGACAGAGTCACATAAAAACGTGAAGTGTTAAAATAAATTAAATATTATAAAATCAGTTATGTAGCCTTTCAGCTATACACACATCCTTGGGGATGGCCTTTATAAAAAAAATAATAAAATCCTCTAAGTTTTTTTTTTTTTTTTTTTTTGTAAACGCAGTGAAAAATCTCTGAGAAATAATGCTATTGAGTAGCAGGACATGGAAAATTCTCACTAAAAAAAATAAGCATCCAATTTTTTTATTTGTCTAAAATAAATTTCCAAGTGACCAATTGGGTCAATTCTTAAAAATTTCTATGTTGTAAAATATTAGTAACTTAATCTTTTTCTTCAGTATTGCTTATCCTTTATCATATATTACGTTTTGGAAGTTTATGTGCATCCATTGATGCTAACTTAATCTTAAACTTTGACCGGAACATCCGTCTCTCAAATGGGGATGATTTGCTTTGATGCCTGTAGATAACGCTGGGGTGTGATGTTTGGGGTGGGCTGCCTTGACATCTTCAGTTGGACTCTACCCAGTGAGAGGATCAAGTGGTGGCACTTGGCGACTTTTTTCAACTCAATGTATATGCGATTTTTCTTATTTATCACCGTCTATCAGACGGATATTCCTCCGTACGTATGTTTTAGTGTCTCGCCTCGCAGACGAATGTTCCTTATTATCGACAATATTTATTTTTTAATATTTTAATTCGTATTTTTTTAATTAGTTATAATTATTATAGATAGTAGCCGGGAAAAAAGAAGGAATTTCCGTTTTTGACCCTACAAAAAAAATTGAATGTCATCATATAAATGCGCCAAATGTGTAACTCCTATTTGCTTGAAACACACCAAAAAAATATGTGATATTTGTATTTCATAAAAATGTCATGTTTACTGTTGTTCCTATAATTTTATGCTTTGTTAGTTTTACTTTTGCATTACTTTTTTTCCTATAGTTTTCATTTTTGGTATTATAATTTTTAATTACTTTTACATGAATATAAATAATTTCTAATTAGTTTTTATAAAAATACTAATCACAATTCTAGTGATAAAATATATATTAATACAGTGTTCCTCATAAAGACTTAAATATTAAAAATTGTATTTTCGCTTATATGTTTCATGTTTTTAATTAAATTGTCTGTATATATCATGAAAAAAATTGTGCTGTATTTCCCACACATCTTCTTATTTGAGCCATACTCAGTTTCATGAGTGATAAGGACATTTATAATAGTCCTTAAGGTAATAAAATTCAAAAAAAATTTTAGTACCTGCCTGTCAGACGGATGGTCCTCAGTACGGAAAAACAATTGATGTTCTGGTCAGAGGATTAAGATACCGTAAAATCCGGCGTATAACCCGCACTTTGAACACAAAAAATGAGATCGAAATATAAGGCAGCGCGTTATACGCCGGGTATAAAACGATAGCTTTAAAAATAACAAAAGAGTTGAGCATAAAAAATTTTTACTTTTACACATATCGAAATACTGTTTATTTAAAAGAAATGATATACCTTATGGACTAACATAGTTCAAGTTCTAGAAATATACTATTATTTCAAAAGTCTGGCATAATATCTCGAATAAATGAGTTCAAAACATAAGAACGTAGTAATATAAAATTTCAGATTTCTTCCTAAAAAGCTGGGTGCGCGTTATTCGGCGAACATACTGAAAATTAAAATGTGCAGCTTGAAAGTATGGGTGCGCATTATACACCGGTGAGCATTATACGCCGGATTTTACTGTAAGTCTTTTTGCATGGTTGCCACGCTTTACCTGTTTGTTATCAGACTATTTTTTTGATGATATCAAGTGGCATCAAGACTTATTTTAACAGAGAGCTGTAATAATATTTTATCTCAAAAAAAGTTATTATTCTTAACAGCGGTGTCAGATTCCAGCTTGATTTTTTAATATATTTTGAGGCATAAAGCGTTAAAAAATTTAAAAGCAAACTAAAAATTACAGGAAATTGGAGAACAAGATACCACACACATTAGTAAAAGACCATGAAAAACGAATATTTACATCAAATTCGAAATAAAATACGTTATTGAAAAAAATATACAGAAGAATTATTTAATGCACTACATCGTAAAAACGTCACTGGTATATCTTTTCTCACAGTATACGACACCACCGACAGTAAAATATAACTCAACAGAAATGTGTGAGATAATGTATCTTTTAAGTAGTAAAACATTAATTTTTGAAATAAAAATGTGTATTAAACTTTTGTACATTTAATAATACCTTAAAATCTTTTTAAAAAAATAAAAAAAAAACTTATTTTTTTGTACAAGACAAAATTCAGTGGGAAAAAAATCGATTTTCTTATCACTGATTCAGTGTTTGTTTTGAATATTTAAATGAAGTTAAAAAACATGATCTTACAAAAATATTCATGCAATGCACATTCGTAGGGAAAAGAATTACCATGAAATTTCCTGTTAATCATGCAATATCCAATACAAAATATTGCTTAAAGCACACCAAAGCAGGCATACACAAATAACACCAAAATATTTCAATTTGCATATAAAAAAACACACACAAGTTTGAATAGAAAAAAAATTATATATTTCAGTATGTATATTGGTACAGGCAATCACTAACACATAGAACCTTAAATTGAAAAAAAAAATTAAATATAAAATTTAATATGATTCAACAATTACAATTTCAAGAAATTTTAAATCTTTTTTTTTTTTTTTAATTTGTGCATCCTAAAAATTATGCAACTATTTTATATTTGTAAACGAAATGGATACTTATAACTGATCCATACTTATTTTACGTATTCAATATTGAGAAATCATAATTACACTGAATACAGCATCTCGATTTAATACAAATCTATAGCAATGCAGATAATTTTCCATTTTTTAAAAAAGTTTCATCCAATAAAGCTTTTATGACGAGGAAGTTTTATACATCCATAATATGAATGTTTTTATTTAAATAAGAATTTTTTTTTCGGAAGAATCGATTTTAATAAATTGTGGAAAAATAAATTTTTAATACTTCAATCTTCAGAAAATAAATAAATTAAAACGAACACACCATTAATTTAGGGGTAAGCGCTTAAGGTATCTGAGTAGGTTGAAAAAGTATTTCTTAGGTATTAAATATTTGATGTTGTTTGGTCTATTAGGAAAAAAGAAATATAATTAATAAGGAAGAAGGACTAACACATAAAACTAGAGATTCTCTTAAGTTGTTTTGATAGCATTTACTTTATTTAATTAATAAGAATATTTTTTAATATTCTTATTAAAGAATTAATTCTTATTCTTATTTTGAAGAATGAAATTTGTACGATAATTTGTGCACGAAAAAAACGGGTTATCTCCAAAACAATCTAATAAAATTAAATGAAATTTATAATATATATGTTATGAGCCCTTCAGACTTTAAGAAACAGCAGGTTTTTTAAGACGGTTACATATAATCACATTTTACAGCTATTTTTAGCTTAGAGCATACAGTAATTTTGACGAAAAATCATCATCTTTAAATGCTTATAAAATATTTATTTCTTAAAATGCTTTTTATCTTGCGGTTTGCGACACTTCAGATGGATCAAGAAGTACACATGAATGAAATTAAAATTTCATTAAGGGCAGTTTATTTATATTTGACATTTTTCTTAACTGAAAATTTTTGCTAAAATTAAATAAAAATAATTTTTTTCAAAACCAAAGGGTAATACATGTTATTTATTTAATAATTATGACTTTTTAAGCCCATTTACGTTCTTTAAAACTATACGTTTATTATGAAATTCAAATTTTGAAAAATTGGTCTCCGAATCTAGTTGAATGCTTTAAATAAAACGTTTTGACAAAATATTTTCAACTCATCAGTCTAATAATCCCCCTTCTCTAATGCGATTATTGTAAAAAAAATGGAGCCTTAAAAACCTTACAAATAAAAACATAAATGCACAGTTGCTTTCAATAACAAAAATTAATTTAAAAAAATAAATAAATAACACACAAAGGGTTGAACACAGCACAACATACAAGCAAACGACACATACATGACAGACAGTACGCAAACGATAATACACAACAGGGAAGAAAAAAAAAAGTTTTCAAACTCTACTTACCATCCGTCGTGAAGTTCGAATTCTCAGTAGAAGCCGCAAGGGCATTCGCTTTTCTGGCCATCATCAACGTGCACAAAATCATCAGTGACAATTTCATCGTATTCCTTTTCGTAATCCTCATCTTCTCTTTTCTCAGTTCACTTCTGTAGGGTAAGTCCTCACGGATCGCCGTCATATATCAAAACTTCCCCCAAAAAACTTTTACCGAAAGTTGCTCAAAAACGATACTTTAAGAAACGCTCACGAGAACAACCGATGAACGAAACACAAAAATAAATAAATCCCAAATAACGCAAATCTAATTTACATATTCGAATGACGCGAGATGTCGAATGGAAACAACAATCCGAATTTTCGATCTCACCGAAGTTAAGAGGATAAGATAACTCGGAGTAGAGGAGAGAGAGGCGAAGGCGCGCGAAAGAGCGATGCGGATTCAACGGGCCGACTGCGGGATCTGTGGAAGAGTCTAGTGAGGACCGTCCCAGTTGCCCGAAGCGGCCGTCAGAGCGTTCGCTCACGTGACGGTGACGTCAATTTCAACTGGAGCCACCCGAAATCTCTCGCAGGATACCTGCGCACTTTTTAAAGAGGATGAAAAAAGTTTTCTGGGGGGAAAACGGATCTAGATTCGGAGGTTCAATGGATGGTATTCCTTCCAAGGAAGTAACTATAAACTAGGGTTTGCACAATCCCGTGTTATATTTTCATTCCCGGGATTTCGGGATTACATGATCCAAATAATCCCGGGATCCTTGGATTAGGATTGGACTATTTATCAAATATATTTACACATTAGAATAGATGAGATTACATAATTAAAGTAACCGACTACGTTAGGAAACGTGATTTTGTAAAAGCGTAAAAGCCAGTACTTCTCAAAATTCCAATATGTTTCAGACCCATTGATTAATAATAATTTTCATCGCGTCCCCTCTCCATACAATAACAATGTATTCTCAATAATACTATACTTTGATGCTAAGACTACAAAGCGACTTAAACCTATTAAGGTATCCTACTACGTTCGGAACCGTGATTTTAAAAAGCGCATAAATGGATCATTTTCATGATATTTAGTGTCAATTAGAATAGAATACATGTATAATATTGTTTTAAGAACATTTTGATAAAAAAAAAATCATTTAAATACAATTTTTGGCCATAAAATTACCTTAGAATAACCTTTTTCAAAATATTCTCTTCTCTTTAATAAAAAATGTTTCTAAAATAATAATATCTTGTGTGTGCTTATATAAATTAAAGATTTCTCCTGAGAGTCTGGACTATTTTTTTTGAAAAATTCACATTTTCAAAGTTACAACCCATTGAAATAATTATCGGCATTTTTTTCTTAAAATTTCTCCCTTCTGTTGTCGTAAAACATGAATAAACCCACTTCTAAGTTATATATTTCAAAAATTCTAGTTGAGCCTCTGTACAGAGGTCTGAGCTATATACAGGCAAAATATTATAATGGAAGCATTTTTCACAAAAGGAGGATATTTTGAAAATGGGTCATTCTATGTTCACTTTTTGTCAAAATATTGTATTTAAATAATTTTTTATTGTAATTGTATTCTTAAAACAATTTTTTATATACATTTTCTAATCTAAGTGACACTAAATATCATAAATATTATCCATTAATACGCTTTTGCAAAATCATGGTTCCGAACGTAGTCGGATACCTTAAGGACGTACATAAATGTCCCGTTCAGCTACAACCTTATTTCCCCTGGACGTATATATACGTATTTCCAAATTACAATCGTTTCTGGGCACTGCTATTCAAAAAATTATTCCAAAGGCAATGAAATACAATAAAATGGACTTGACAGTGTTTGCGAAGAATTTACTTATATCAGACCATATGCTTATTTATTCTTTTTCTTCCCCCCCCCAATACATCACATACGTATGCCTACTTGGAAAACGGAGGCATTGGGGAGCGAATTCCGTATCTTTTAATTGACAGTCAAGGAATAAATCATAAATCGTACAAATTATCAAGGTAACTGTTACTTTTTGTAGAATTTCGTATATGACTAGATCATGGGGGGCACTGGTAGTTATTACTGGTATTAAACTTGCTCTTAACTTAGTATTGCGAAATTAATTATAAAATACATTGTTTAGTACTGATACATTTATAAGCGCATTATTTCAGTGTAAATGTGTCTTTTATTTTTTATTATGTCAAAATGTATTTTGTTTGTTTATTTCAGAAAATCAGTAATTTTCTTAAACTTTAGTTTTCGACTTTTCAATATGCTCGCGCCCCCCTCATAGAGTTATCACGCCCCCCAAGGAGGGTAAGCCCCACAGTTTGAGAAACGTTGGAAAAAAACCTATATTTTTCATGATATGTAGTTATTTAGATTAGACTTCATGTATAAAATAGTTTAAAGAATGTTATTACAATAATAAATTATTTAAATGCAATATTTTGGCAAAAAAGGAACATAGAATTACCTATTTTCAAACTATTCTTTTTTTAAGGAAAATATCTCTATAACAATAACATTTTGCCTACATATAGCTCATACCTCTATACAGAGTCTGAACTAGGATTTTCGAAATATTTAGCTTAGAAGTGGATTTATATATCCATATTTTATATTACGTTAAAGTGGAGAATTCTTAACAAAAGTGCACCGACAATTTCTTCACCTGTTAGTAACTCTGAAAATAATATGAATTTTTAACATATCGTAGTTCAGGCTTTCTGGAGATATCTTAGCTATATATAAACAAAAAATTGTTAATGTAGAAGGATTTTTCACAAAAGGAGAATATTTTAAAAATAGGTAATTTTTAGTTGATTTTTTGTCAAACATATTGCTTTTAAATAATTTTTTTTGTATTGTAATTATATTTTTCAAGCAATTTTGCAACGGTATTCGATCTAAGTGTGATACTAAATATCATAAAACTTAAGAAATTATAACAATTAATATAGAACACCCGACGCTTTTACCCCGATGAAAATTTTCTCGTTAGTCATTTTATTTTTATATTAAGATTTATTTTTTTACTTTTTATTTCGATTAACAATAAAAGTGTGTGTATGTGTTTTTTTTAAACTATAATTTATTTTTTAATTTTTTACTTCGATCTACAGTGAAAGCATGTATTTTTAGCTTTTTATACTATCATTTGTTCATACATTTTTTTTTTTTTTTAATTTTTGGCTCGTGACTGAAAAAGATTACCCATCCCTGAGTGAGTAGAATTTTTTTTTCACATCACACATTTTTTTTTTATTTTTTATTTTTATCTCCATTTTCAGAAAGATTGCGCAATTATTCATTTTACGATAATAAATTGCTGACGCAAAAAACCGTTTTCGCTTTTAGGGTTACTCTTAATCCTTTAGTTGCCAAATCTGGAAATGGGATCTGGAATAAGTCGTAAAATCTGAAAATGATACATAGAATTAGCCGCCAAATTTGGCAATGGAATATGAAATTACCCGCTAAATCTAGAAATGGTATGAGGAATAAGTCGCTAAATCTCGAAATTGTTATTCCTGATTATCCTCTGTTCAGGACTATGGAACAAAATTATGAAATTATTGTATTGTTATCAGTCCTTGACAAGTGTGCAAAATTTCGAGAATCAATCTGAATTTTTAAAGTGGGTAAAAATCGATTTCAAATATTCCGTTACATAGAAGTGAAACTTATAAAAGTGTGTTCCAAACACAGCTCGTTCAGCGTTTCAACGTTCAAACAACTTCTTATTTTGGTTACAAATTGTCATGCTGAAAAATATCCTCTTTCAGAGTCTACACTGGTATATAGGTTTTATCATCATCATTTAATAAGAGTATGCTCCTTCCAGGTTCTTTCCACGTCTCCTTTCATTTTCAAAAAAAGAGATTTCTACTTTCTTTGTCTCAAATCTAATAGCCTGCATTTTTTTTGGAGCATATCCCTCTTTGATAAATTTACTCTTAATTCTTCTGCTACACTACATGGTTTTTGTGTATAACTTGAATCAGTTATTGAATCAGAATGTGAATCCATTTCAAGTGTTACCTTATTTGAAATAGAAGATCCAGGTCCGCTATTAATTTGCAGAATTTAAGGTATCAGACTACGTTCGGAACCGTGATTTTAAAAAAGCGAATAAATAGATAATTTTCGTGATATTTAGTGTCACTTAGATTAGAATGCAAGTATTAAATTGTTTTAAGGACATTTTGACAAAAAAAATTATTTAAATACAATATTTCGGCAAAAAATTAACTTAGAATAAACTTTTTTTCAAAATGTTCTCCTTTTGAGAAAAATGCTTCTATTATAATAATATTTTGTCTGTATATAGCTCAGACCTCTGTACAGAGGCTCAACTATTATTTTTGAAATATTCACATTATTTTCAGAGTTACAACCAATGGAAATATCTACCGGCGTTTTTTCTTAAGATTTCTCCCCTCTGTTGTCGGAAAACATGGATAAACCCACTTCTAAGCTATATATTTCAAAAATGCTAGTTGAGCCTCTGTACAGAGGTCTGAGCTATATACAGGCAAAGTATTATAATAGAAGCAGTTTTCACAAAGGGAGAATATTTTGAAAATGGGTCATTCTATGTTCATGTTTTGTCAAAATATTGTACTTAATTAATTTTTTATTGTAATACTATTCTTAAAACAACTTTATATACATTTTCTAATCTAAGTGACACTAAATATCATAAATACTATCCATTTATACGCTTTTGCAAAATCACGGTTCCGAACGTAGTCGGATACCTTAATTGAAGAGGGAACTGTGACAAAAAATTTATTCCTGTGATGTTACCCATATAATTATGTAACTAATGCAGTAAATACCTAGATTTGTATGACGTTCCGCCATACGAGAAATGAGAACGGCCTATACGAGGCGCATTCAGAAAGCAAGTTTCCCTATTTTTTTTTAAAGAACTTACACTTTTAGGAACATATTTATTGGCAACAAGTTCAGCAATACTTCAGTTATTTTTCAACATAGCCACCACCAGAATTTGAGACATTTGTCGAATCGTGGGATTAACTCTTGTGTGACTCTGTGGTAGAACTCTGCCGCTTGTGAATGGAACCAGCGTGTGACAGATGTCTTCAATTTTTTGAACAGCAAGTGCTTAGTGACAATCTCATGCAACAAGGAGTGCGATATCTGCGGAAATCGGCTGCTCAGCTCCATAATCGTAAAGCGACGCATCTCCCACTGCGCTCTTCATCATGGACACTTTGACGACTTTCTGAAAACTGCCTACACCAGCAATGTACCATCTGCTTAATCATGATGTTCAGCCCATATACCTGACAAAGCTGACGATGAATTTCAATAGGCGTAATGCCTTATGCATTCAAGAACTTTATCACCGATCGTACCTCGCAGGTGGCGGGAGAAGGAATAAGAATTTCCATTTCGGACCACTGCTACTTCGCTACTGGCACGAGGCGGGACCTGTCCGGCTGGCATATGATTGATTCGTCATAGATCTGTTACGTATGGGCAATTGGCACGGCTCATTACGTTTACTTTAAAGGGGAAAACATCGGCAAACTTACTTTCTGGATGCGCCTCGCATATATACATATATTTATTTATAGCACGTTAAATTCAGTTCGGCAGCAAACGACTACACGTAATGAGTAATACTACACTCATTTGATGCGCGAGATGTTTTTCGAAATTACGTTTCTTTTGCTTACATGACAAGCTTCCCCATTTCATGAACAATAAAGGGTGAGAAGCAAGTCATATTTTATACTAATCCAGTTAAACTGATAAATGCTTTATTAATTCTTTCTTTTCCCAATTTATTGTTTCCAGGTACGATTAACCAGCAGTTAAAGGGCTTTTCTCTTTTTCTGCCTTTAATGCTTTTGTTCTTTAGAAATAAATATTATTCTTTCCTTATACGGGCGATAATGACAAATGCAACTCTTATAAGGTTTCTGGTCATTAAAGTCATTTCCTTTCCAATTTATTTGAACTCCATTGCGTAACTTTATATCTAAAAATATATATAAGAAACTTTTTTAAAATTTTCACCCTCCGCGGAGTTTGAACCAATCTTCTAACGACGAAGAATAGCGAATCGTTGCTGCTGCGCTAAGCCCATTATGTGCAATCGTTTGGTACCGAACTGAATTTAAAGACTATATTTTATCTCCATTTGCAAATATCTAAATAATTATTCAGTAGTGGCTCCTATAACCATATATCTTCATCAACAGGAAAACTAAATCTATCATCCTACAAAATTTGAATCAAATGCGTGACCCCATGACCTCTCACTCTCCTTCTTAGCCACAATAGTTTACATTTAAATATTATTTCTTGTTATATTATTCTGAAAACCATTTAAAATATATATGTTACCGCTGAATCGTGAAATCCGTTATTTCATAGAATAACTAGGTATGCCATGAAATAACTAGGTCATTTTAAGTATATAAAATTATTGTTCTACGTTATAACTAGGTATTCTATAGAATAACTATTACTTGATCGTGTTAAAGTATGAAATACGACACTCACAGAAGTTCTTTGTACCGGTTCTAGCTGCTTTGAGAGAATTTTTCCTATTAGGTGGAATAAAACAATTGTACTCTAGATATCATTTCAGTATATGTCAGCGAGAATTAATTTCCATCGAAGAAGCTCCAAATATATTGACATAATGTTTCGATCTGTTGCAACAGCTCAAATTTACGGGAATGGACAAGGATTTAAAAAGTGTTAGTGTAAAAAAAAATGTGTAATATTAAACAGTGTGCTTGTTTCAAAAAATGATAAGCAGTTCAATACAAAATGTCATCGTAGCATTCCTTGCTCTAATAAATAATGAAAAATAATCTCATAAAATTTTAATTAATTTTCTCTTGCATTTTTGTTTTAAAAAGCTAACACAATGTTTTTATGAAGCAACAGTTTTTCTTCCCAGCATATTTTTTTGTTAATAATATTTCAATATAATCGATCTTTGCAACATATTCTTTTCCCCCTTTTTGTTAAACTAATTTTAGCAATTTGAGCAAAAAAAAAAAAAAAAATATATCATCTGCAAAAAGGACAAAATATATTTTTCTTGAGATTTTAGCTATTTATGATCAATTAATTTATAGAATATCTTTGAAATTGTTTATTTTTCCCTTTTAACGGTCTTAACTTAATTGTTTCATATAATACCTAGTTACTTCATAGAAAAACTAGGTAAAGTATAAAATTTTTCATCTATTAAATACTTTAACACAGACTGGTATATTTATTTCATGAAATACCTAGTTATTATATGAAATAACTGAATTATACACTTTATCGGTAACATATATATGAAGGTAATTCGAACAATTTCTTTCTAAATTCATATTAAACGTCAAATTGTACTTTGGGGCGTATTTAGCTTTTCTTTTCATATCACAGATGTCTGAAGAAATAAAATGACAGGAAATGTATTGAAAATGATATATCACAACAGTCTCAAACAGTTTTTTAATATAACGAGTCTCTTTTATGTAACACATTTTTACCCCCGGAAACTGTAAATACAGCAGTAAGTATCCCTTTTTTTTCCATATGTTCATTGCACTTTTTACGTCTTCTTGAGTTTACTTTTGCGTTGAGCCGGCTGATGGACCAGCTTCCTTTGTAGCTCCCGAGTGGGTATGAAGTGGTATTTGAAGCCCCCGCCTATTGATTTACGACCCTAAAAGAAGATGGATGCCTTCATACGAGGGTGTCATTAAAATTGATTGATTCCTATCCAATTTTACTCATAAGACATTTAATATATAGAAAGATATAGGGTTGTGTTCACGGGAGCTCAGTTGACTCAAAACATTCCATTTATCATTCGGTAGGCTTTTGCAAAGTAGTGGTGAGAAGTCGAACTTTTTTTGATTAGATTGGGAATCTTTAATTATTTAGAACAGATTATATTTTATAAAATAACCCATAAAAACTTTGATGCGTTTCCATTTTTTTTGTATGATAATACAGGGTGTCCAAAAAAGATTGTACCTTTTTTAAATTTTTTCTCTAGTTTCTCTGAGGTACTATTGGAATGTTTTATTATACCAGAAAATAGGTAATACAGGAGAACGTCATTTATCCGAATCAATTGGGACCGGATACCATTCGGATACGCGATTGTTCGGATAACCGAAAGCGATCCATGCATTATATGAAACCGGACACTATACGAGTATTGAAAATCATCACATGCGAGAAACGTGCTTGAAGAAAATGCAAAGTAGGTGCAAAATGTCGCAATTTTACCTGTATTGGGGACAATAAACACTTAATTTTTGCTGTACCATTGTACACCTTCGTTTTTTCGCTGCAAGGTTGTGACATCTCTCGCGTTCTTCTTCTAACATAACTCCTACGTTCTTTGACGGCCACGATTAATGGCAAAACTTTTCCAACCCAATTCCAAGAGGAAAAACGAAGCGACAAAGCAAATAAGATAGCCTTTAAAAGGATAGAAAGTTTAGTGAGAAAGATGGCAATCTTAGAGAAAGCTTAGTGTGGAACAGTTGGAAGTGAGTTTAGACGGCCTACTCAGGAATTACGGAAACGCCCACCCTCGCTATTATATACAAGGAGCACTATTGCACACGAGCACATAAGTCTACCTGAACGTATCAGTATCGTTGAGCCTTCAACCAAGGTAGGAGGATTATATTCTGAACGCTAGTATAATATTGAATTGAGATTAGGTGGAAATAATTAGTTATATTGATAAGTGATCTAATTGCGCGATCTGACTTAAATAAATCAACATACTTTGGTTTATTCTCACTTAATATAAGTTTGTTCGTTATATAAGTAATTTAAGTTAAATTCTTAATAAAAGTCGTATTAAGAATTATAGAATGTCTCATCCTTCCGATAATCCCACACCTCTAACTTACGCGGAACCCCCAAGACATAGCTATCGACAGATGGTTATGTCACAAGGTCTCTGATTCTTTTGAGCAGCAGTAGTTGAATAGGTCAGCACTCTGATTGTTGTTCGTACCACTCCATACCTGTCTCTAACGCAGTAAACGCGTCACTGGTCCCTTGTTACTTTCGTCGTTGTTGTTGTCCTCGTCTTCATCCGTTTCATCGTCGACAGGGTCGGATTCTTCTTGCATGGAAATCACAATCTCGTCATCATTTAGCACATTTGAAATCCACAGTCTTCTTCTGTGCTAGAGACGCTTCACCTTCTCTCTTCTCGAAACGGTTTAATATTTCAAGTTTTGTCTCTATGTTCAAGACATCGCGCTTCCGTTTTGAATTCGAAGCCATAGCATTTCATAACTCAAAAAAGAGCACGTATACACCCCTTTACTTGGAAACAAACTGACCTAATATTCCGCGCAGATGTTTGCCAAATCACACAATTGAAATTCCCCAAATATTCCTGCCATTGGGTTTTCCAGTCACTTTTGGCCTCACGCGAAACAACTGTTGAGAATTGCACTGTTAGAAAACGTATTCATAAACAGTAAATGTAGTTAACAAAAAACAAAAAAAACTACTCCGGATATTTGACGCTCCGGATAAAAAATGTTAGGATAAACGACGTTCTAATGTCTATCAATTTTTTTTTGTACCGAAGTTGTACCTTGCAAAGTTTCAATATGGGTGTCCTTCGTGATACGACAGATATCTAGGCGATACTCCATTTCTCCCCATACTCGGAACAACATGTGTCTTGTAACCGCAGAAAAACAATGTACCTTTTTTTTTCTTTATTTTTTCTAGATACCCAGTACGTAGAGAGTGGTGAAATTTGGCCTGAAAGTTACTACATACTCCAAGTAAGTATTGCCGAATTCTATCAACTGTTTCCTCCGAACACGGTCACCTGGTGTTTCAGCCTTTGCAAAGGCAACCTGTGTCCATTATTTGTGTATGCTAACGTTTAATTGAGTTGTTCTCTGCTGGATCGACCCCAAATTATCACCGAAAGTTGCGTTGAACTGTGATAACAAACATTGTTTTTGCGTATTATACAGCACAAAATGCCTTCTGTGGTTTGGTGGACGCCATGTTTGTAATTTTGTGCACACAGGAAAGGAGGATATTTTAAGACTTGAAGTATCTAGTAGCTTTCAGGCCAATTTCCTCCACTCTCTACACACTGGGTACCTAGAAAAAATAAAGAAAAAAGGTACATTCATTTTCTGCCGTTAAATAAGACATGTTGGAACGAGTATGGAGAGAAATGGAGTATCGCCTAGATATCTGTCGTATCACGAAGGGCACCCACATTGGATCTTTTTAAGGTACAACTTTAGTACAAAAAACACACTTTGATATATAGAACCTAACTTCTGGTATAATAAAACATTCCAATAGTACCTCAGAAAAACTAGAGAAATTTTTTTAAACGGTACATTCTTTTTCGGACACCATGTATACTTCGAATATATGATGAATTAACTCGATATTTGCCAATTATTCTTCAAAAAATTAAATTTTTCTTCAACAAAAAGATATGGTAATTGGTCAGTTTTATTTGTACTAAAATTTTAATTTTGAGTAAGCAGCTAAATCAAATACATTTAGAGCACTTTTATTAAAGCTTACTTATCTTGGTTTCTTGAAATTAACTTATTCTGCAGCTTTATATTTTTAAGTAGTTCGGAGTTCGAGGATTTTAAGCAAAGAGCAAAACAGTTCTTCGGTAACAATGGAAATTTATTGTCGAAAAACAATCATTGAAGTACAGGATACAATACTCTTAAATTCGCTTAATAAATCTCGGAAGGGTTTGCACTTTCTACGGCTCTCAGATGCAACTATCAATAACTAAAATACATGCATGTTTAAGGATTATTCACAAGCTGACGCTCGTCCTATTCGATATCCATTCGATATCGTCCTATTCGATATCCATTCGATATCGTCCTATTCGATATCTAATCGCTGGTAGACTCTTCATGTGGTCAGATCAATACCAACTAATCGATAGTCAAAACAATACTAACTATACAACGGCCAGAACAAGACTAACTCATTTTCGGTGAACGACTCTCTATTTATGTGCCTCACGGAATTTTCGACAAGAATCTTCTTGCGTCATTGATCGTGATATCCGTAGATTTCCCTCGCGATTTCCAAAAGAGTTTATAGGATCACGAACTTGCCAAAAATGATGCCAACTTGGCTCTATCGTCAACAATTCACTAAGTTTCCATTGAATCGCCATTAACCCTCTAAGTGGTCTGCACTTAAAGACTTGCCATTCTGGAGATGCTTCAAAAATGCACCGCACATATTTTTCTGCTTTCAGGTGGGGTTCTCAAAAGCGGTTGAGCCGTATTTTGAAGAATGCGGCTCGGCCGCTTTTGGGAATCTTGTTTGAAGGCAGAAAAAGCATCTCCGGAATGGCGGAATTATACGTGCAGACCGCTTGGAGGGTTAAAGGCGATCATTTTAGGAAAGGCGTTGCTTGCAAATATAACAATTTCAGCATAAAATAAATACAATATTGAGTATTATAAAAGTATTATACATCCAGAAAATTATTTACACTATTTTAAGTATTCTTTACGCAAAATTCGTAACAATGTATGTGAGAATAGTTGATGTATAGAGTTCATATATAGTCGTGTTTGAAAAACTTAAGAGAACACACGATGAAGACATATTCTTTTATTAACGATAACTTGAAGCTGCTTTAAAGATGATGCATCATATGAGTGGAAAATTTAATTCAAAAACTTCAAATTACGTCAGCTGTGAGCTCACGAAAATGTACGAAAAGGTATAGAATGGATAAAAACGTTTTATTTCTCTCTATTCAATAACACCCCGCTCATTCACAAAGTAAGTAATTTGTGAATGATTAAAATATTAAAATATTAATTTATGGCAGCGTTTCTCAAACTGTGGGAGGAGCCCCTATAGAAGAACGAGATAACTCTAAGAGGGAAGCGTGGGCATATTGAAAAGTCGAAAACAAAAGATTTAATAAAAATTATTAATTCACTGGAAGTAAACAAACAAAATA
Organism: Trichonephila inaurata madagascariensis; assembly: GCA_019973955.1. Lineage (NCBI taxonomy): Eukaryota > Metazoa > Arthropoda > Arachnida > Araneae > Nephilidae > Trichonephila > Trichonephila inaurata. Next base: position 98,911 of record BMAV01008066.1, on the reverse strand, counting down.
TGCATTTCGGCATGGTAAAAAATAAAATACACATTTACACTGATAAAATGCACTCATAAATGTAACAGTACTGCACAATGTGTATTTTATAGTTAATTTAACGCTACTAAATTAAGATAAACATTAATAATTACCAGTGTGCCAATGGGCTTGTGATATATAAAATTATATATTCAAACACTAAAACTTATCTTGATCATTTGTACGGTTTATAATTAATCCTTTCACACTGCTGAATTAAAGATACACGATTCGCTCCCCAATGCTCCCATTTTACACGTAGGCGCACGTGTGTGATCTATTAGGGGGATGAGGGAAGAAAAGGAAAAATAATAATCGAGTCCTCTGAAATAAATAAATTTTGAGAAACACTGTAAAGGTCCTTTTATTGCATTCCAAAGTCTTCGGAATAATTTTACGGAGAGCAGTGCACAGAAAATATCGTAATTCGGAAAAATGTATATATACGTCCAGGACAATTAACGCTTTGACTGAGCGAGACGTAAATATATGCCGATGGCACTTAAGAGGTAAAATTTGTATTGTAGCTTTAGTATCAAATTGTATTAATGAATTCAATACATTGTCATAGTATGGAAGGGGGGAGGGCGATGAAAATTATAATTGAATATTGCGTCGCAAATATTGAAATTTTGAGAAGCGCAGCTTTATGGCATAACGCGTAAAAAATTTAGAATTTAAACGGCTTTGTACCTCTGTAGTGATTTATTTCGATATAAAAATAACTCTTAAGAGGAAAAATTTACACCAAATCTTAAAACGGTAATAAAATATTCAAGTAAAAAAGAAATAAAAGTCGTAAAAGCATTGAATTTTTTCCTTAAATCCACAAATTAAGTATGCGAAACACGTTTTTTAGGGGGATGTTTGAATAAAAACATATTATGTTGCTCAAATAAGTTATTTTTTTACTAGCCTCGCATATGAATAGCTCACAAAATATCCATATTTAATAAATCTTTAAGCAGCCTTTCTGAAATTCAGGTAGTACACAAATAGGAAAGCCTTATTTATTTCCTACTTCGCTCTTAAAATGGGTGTATATTTTTTCCCAACAGGTATTCAGTGACTTGAATATCAGAGCTTCAAAATGTTTTATTTTTAAGAAAAATGTGATTTTTTAAAAAAATTTTTTTTTCCAAGTTATTTGAATGCCTAAGTTTTTTTCACAAATTTTTTTCTTACTGCTCCCATCAAGTCTTGCCTAATTAACACATTAATCTTACGATATATGTAATGATTTTAGATTTTGTGCAGAAACGAATTAAAAACTGCACGATTAAAGGTGTGCCTTTTAAATTTTTTATTTCTCATTTCTGTTCGGGTAATTTTGAAAAACTTTTAAGACGGAGCCCTTCAAAGACATTAAATAAGACAATCAATCCGCCTTTGTAATTTTTGGATTTTTTTTTTTTTTAATAATTTACTCAAATTTGTGTCTTGTTCATTATAGTTTATATTTGCGTAAGAGATAAGGTTTAAAGTAGATACCGTATTTGCTCTAATCCAAGCCGCCATCGATTCTAAATCACACCCCAAATTCTGACAATGTTTTTCGTGACAAAATGCCGTCATTGATTCTAAGCCCCACTCCCTCCCTCCCCCTAATTATCTACACGTTTTTCACAAAAAATAAAAATTGAGTAAATGATAAATGAATATTCGATACTTAAGAATTAAAAAAAACGATGAGAAAAAATAAGTTAAATTAATTTATTTTACCAGTATTAAAAACTTTCAAACACGTATACATGAATCTATATAATTACTCTAACTATTCAGTATTTTGATTCAGCACTCCCATTGTCACAGCTGACTTCGGAATGGGTACCAGCGTAGCCATTTTGCGACACGGTATCGTCTTCTGTGTATTTGTTATGCAAATATTTTTGAAAGAATATAGAAGAAAATTAAAGACTGTTGATTATACTTACAAGCAAACGTCACATTATTTTGCTTACGCCATCAACGTATATTTGTTTCATTCGTGTCATATTTTTTGAGGCCACTGCTGTGTTTCTGATTTCTTTTTTCATATAAAATTACCTTCCATTTCATACTTGCGTCTTAGTGAGCTCGCCTTGATGCTATTACCGATATATTTGATGGTTAGATGATTAACAGAAAACGTATCCAAAAAAAAAAAAATCCTAAATAATAGAAGATAACATAACAAAGTTTAGGATAGACTGAATACTGGATATAAAGTAAGGCATGGGATGAGTCATCGATGTAAGCGGCCAGAATGGAAGGGTTCCTTTATTTTTTTTGAAAGGGGTGGAAACTCAACTTCTTTCATTCAACAAATGCTTGCCTTCGATTCTAAGCCGTGCTCGATCTTAAGTAGCATTAACACTGGACAAATAATAGGGCTTATATTCTAGTAAATACAGTATTTACACTAAGCAAACTCTTAAAACACTTATTAACATAATGGTAAAAGCTTTAAAAAAATACAAGATACAATTCTAGCGCTACCAAAGTTTTAAAATACATTAAGATTCTTCTGAAGTGGTTTATTTTAGGCATATTTGTTGTAATATTAAACATTTTTTATTAATTTTTTCTGTATAAAGAGAAAACTAAGTACGCCAGGGTTTAAAGCTGCCACTGATGTGGAAATTGAGGCATCAATTCATGTATTCGTGATACGGTAGTATTTAAAAATTGAGATCTAAGTGATCAATTTTATGAAGACACCTGGAACTAGAAAAAAATAGTGACCCACTAATTTATGGCAAAGTGATATTTCTAAAGACAATTGTAATACCAGTGGCACAACGTACACATCCAGCAACCACCGCATTGCGGGGTGCCCCATGATTGTCAGGGGCCCCTAAAGCCTGATTGACGTCAAGTACGTATTTGGGTTTTGCTCCCCAAACTTGACTTTGTAGGTTTTTAACCCTGTAATACCATCCCCCTATCGTGACCGTATCTTTGACTGTCAGCGTGAGCTAGAGATGCAGAGTTTGCAAAAGGAATAGATATTTTTGATTTTTAATATGACTTTATTAAGAATAGAACTTAAATGTCTAACAATTTAGATAATATTAATTAAGCGGGAATCTATAATGAACAAACGCACAGTAATAGTTAAACCGAATCGTGTAACTTAGACCACTATAATTATTTAATCCACCTACTCTCACTTCTAATAATATTACAAGTCCTAATATCAAATAATCATCCCTACCTTAATCCAAATTTAGATTCAATCTTATGAAGAAACGTCTGGGCGCGAGTGCAATGGTATGCACCTTGATTTAATGGCTTATTTTCCAGGTAACTTCACGATTGGCTGTCAATTCACACTTGTTCCTTTCACACATACCATTCCCCAAAATTTTCCTTTCACTTACTGAAACTTCTGTTATTTTAAAGCTATCTTATTTGCATTTCTTTTTCACATTTCGCTTCTTGGGTTTTGGTTGGAAAAGAGTTGCCATTAATCTTGGCCCCCAAAGAACCCAGAGGTTATGTTAAAGAAAAGGCGCGTGAGCCTGTCACAACCCTTAATAATCTCCGTTACACCAGTCTTTAATACCCTTATAGATATTAAACTGACTAATATTCAATGTTTATTTATAAAATGAATAAAGTAAATATAAAAATTTATCACGTTCTTCTTTTTTCTTTTCTGTTCTTAAGAATAACAAAAGGCTAAGAAGACAAGTAGTTCTGTAAAAAATATACATTTCAGGTAGTAGCGTAATGGAGAATATTTGATGCCTGTGATTCACCATTAATAACATGATGCTTATTAAAGATTTAACCATAGTTAATCCTTCCCTTTTAAAATATACCTCCTTTTCTTTCAATAATTTAATAATTTTATTGCTGTAATGGCATAACCAAGCGTTGGTGGGAGGCAGTTCACACAATTATTTTATTCAATATCATGTATTGACTTTTACTTTTTAAAGTATCGCCTTCTTTACTTAAAGTTTAATTGCTCAAATTGTGATGACAGAGCTGACTGAATGTAAGACATAACTAATTTAGCCAATGTAATCGTGTATAGTTAGCCCTTTACTTTAAAAGCTCCACCCTCTTAGAGATTGAATGATTTTATTGCTGAAATTGTGCAACAAAGCGTTGATTGGACTCAAATCATTATTTTATTCAATATCATCGTTGTGATTGGTTTTATTTTTTTAAAGTACCTTCTTCTTTATTTCTCAGCTTATGTCTAATTACTACGATTATAATAAAAGCACTGATTGGATGGGAGTTTCGATAAATTAAACCAATGTAATCATTGTTTGGCCTGTATTTTTAAAGTACCGCCTTTTCTTAGACGATCTTACAATTTTAAAGTTCATATTCAAATCCAAATTCTCATTGGATATTAGGCACACATTTTTTCATCTATATTATCATGGATTGACTTTTATTTTTCAATGAGACAACTTCTGTGCAGCTTTGTTTCTGTAACGCCTTCTTTACAGCATTAATTAAATTGGTCTGTTCAATTACAAGCGCTGATTGGAGATACATGGTACAATTAATTGAACAAATGTAACCATAAAGTTCAACTTTCAAACTTAAAGTACTGCCTTCTTTCAAGAGGAATTACTAATTTGTTTTTCAGATCTTATTTTCTTTTATTTTTCAGGTAACCCCTTATAATTGTAAAACCTTAAAAATTATCAAGATAAGTATTAAAGTTTGTAAAAATTTAAAGAACTTTTAAATTTAGTGATTCAAATTTTCTTTAAATTTTACGCAGAAATTGTGCTGCATCTAAAATTTGTGAATGTTTATTTGAAAACGAAATCATTCACTTTTTTGAAAATTTGTGGATCTTATAATATGCAAAATATCAGCAATATAGGTAAAGTAGATTTTGAGAAAAGTGTAACGGAATGAACAAAAAATGCATTTTGAGAAAATCGAAAATAAAGATATTTTCATCTATGGTTTGTAAAATAATATTTTTTTAATGTAATATAAAGTCATACCATAATTAATTGGATTATTTTGCATCATTTCTCAGTTTTTAAATTGTAAGTTTAAAACCCCCTAGATTATTTAGAAATCAATTTAATTATATATTCTTTCTCTACTTAATCAACACGTGTTGTCAACGATCCACACCTTCCATTTAAAATACCAAAAATTTATGTCTATAAATTTAGTATTTTTACTTCACTTTGGACATCATCATTACAGGATATTACAAAATTCCATATACATATTTTTATTGTTATATAAACATACCCAAAGAAAATACCTTTGATTAATTTAAAAATTTAATATGATGTCTTATTTAAATGGAACTCTGTTTTTAAAAATTATAACAAAAGAATCTCTATATTTACTCAAACATATGAATATTTATTTTAAAGTAAAACCAATAGTTATAAGCACGTAGAGTTGTTCATGAGTATTCAAATGTTAACAATAAGCAGTTGGAAAAACGAAATGTCTGTTTTACAAGCTTTGCACTTAATTTAGAATAACTCTTATAATCCAGTGTGTGCAAAATACACTTGATTTATAATTTAAGAGCTACATTGAGTATTTATTAACATAAAACTAAACATAATTAACATTTCAAAAACCAAAAAGAAAATTTTAATTTTGTAACTAACGATTTAAATTTTCCGTAATTTTTGCAGAAAAAATGTAGAATTTTCAATAAATTTGAACATATAATACAGAAAAATTACATTCTCTGTATAGAAAAATTAGTTTTTACAATGCATATTACATACAAAATGGATTAGGAAGAATGTGTACCTGAATCATATTTACTTCACATTTGCTTACAATTTTAAAATTCAATTTTCTAGCCTTCTATTTATCGCATTTTCATAAATAATGCATCTATGGATGCAGAAAAGTGCTCTCTATTTTTAAAAGTAAAATAAAAAATGCAAAATTTAAAGCAGTTTCACGCGGGTTCCAGTTATATTAAAATAGAAATCCTTTAAAATTTTCAGCATGAATAATGGGCATACCAGCATATTCTTTTTAATAGGAATTTTTACATTAAAATTATATACATATACATATACATATAAAACTGAAATAAATTGTATCAAATAAATTACTCCGTTATAAAATGTAAAACCGGGATTTTGAAACATTATGCGATTTTGTTTAAAGGGAGATGTTTATGCATGTTAACCGCTGTGTTTTATTATTTCGCTATCATTAAACCTTTATCTTTGTAGGATGTAAAACCCAGACACTAAAAAAGAATCCGTGACTCAACAGAGTTTGGCATTATGCCAATATATGTTTGAATTTAAAATTGCATACTAAATTAGATACTCAATTCGTACTATAGATGCGAACCTGTGTTTTATAAAATATCTCATTAATTTTTTGAAGATATATAATGGACAATGTTAGAATCTACGGAATTAGGATTACTCACTAATGAATCTCTGAAACCGGGAGCAGGAGCGGAATCGATACTAACGTTAATGGTCGCGAGAAGTGACTAATACCCAAATCCTTTTGTTATAAATATTTTTACTGTACACGGTAAAAATCGTAATTTCAGGGAATAATTTAAGTAAGAGAAAGTATACTTAACTACTTTTAAGGAATTTTCAATTTGATAATTTGAGAAAAATGGCCCAGTGGTCGAGTGGTAGCGTATCGTGCTTCCAGACCACAAGACCGAGTTCTATTCCCGGGCTAGGCAAGATCCACTCAATCTTTCATCCTTACTGCAGTGGGTTGATAAATGAGTACCAAGAGTACTATGCTTGCTTAGGGACTTAAAAACTGGAGATCTTATTTCAGACTGACCACCTGATCGGGACTTATGCTCATGCACCTCAGCGCCCAATGGTCACGTATACTGTGATAGGCACATTAGGCCCTGGCTCTCATGGGCTGCTGCGCCACTGAGTTTGAGTTGAATTTAAGAAAACAAAGAAATTTCAAATGTGTGTGACCATAAGAAAGTGCACACATCACAGACACTTTTCGATATCCTTTAAGGAATATTATTTGCAGGCGAATGTGTTGCATTTGGCTCAAGTGATTGTAGTTTTATAATCCCTTGATGATTGTGACAAATAGCATTTTTTGCTTGTATCTTTTTGACAGGGTGCAGTATGTCTTGTGGTACACTTATGGCTTTATATTTTTCTTCATGGAGTTTTTTAGGTAACATTTGAAAATTTCCCTTTCAACTCAAACGTTTCATGTTTATTGCCTTTCTCAAACATACTTCCGCTATCATGGTTAATATGCATTATTTCAGCAGGTTCTTCCCTTGCTTGATAAGTCTCAACTTTCTTCAATACAGATCACAGTTGCCGAATTATTTTCTGCAAATTTCGTTCATTTACATTTATAAACCATAATAAGTCCTACAACGTAGCACTCAAAACAGAAATCAACACATCATTTAAAATGTAGCATGCTCATAGAAAATATTTTGGAACAAAAGTCGTAGGAAGGAACTAAGTTAAAACAAGTACCTTAATATCGTTTTCCACACCCAAAAAAAAGAGGGAAAGTTGTGACAAATACATTTAAGTTTCCATGAAGATTTTCGTATAGGTAGATACTGTCAAAGTTATTATAACAAATAAACATTTTTCCCAGATGTAACGATTTTGTGAGCCTGGGATGACTCTGTGCCCGGAGTAGACGACTCGCGGGTTAATAAATCTTTTAGAGAATTTAAATAGTGGAGTTTTTTTACGCCTTGTTTACGGTAAAGACATGCCGTGCAGAGGAAATGAAGCAAGATTGAGATTTTAAAGCTCAAAACCTTCACGGTGTGAATGATTTTAGTCTGATTTCTGGAGTGTATTGGATAGAAAAGAAGAGTTGTAAACAAGCAAGCTTTTCTCTGAAATAAATAAATCCTTCATAAACACTGTCAAGTTCATTTTGCTGCATTTCAAAGCCTTAATAGCAGCGCAAAGAAAAGGATAGTATTTTGGAAAGACATATATATACACGCGGGACATTTGCCACGCTGGTTGGACAAGGCGTATATGTACGCCAGGGACGTTTTAAGACCAGGTTGAGCGAGACGTATATATATACCCGGGGCATTTAAAGCACAGATTGCGAAAGACGTATATATATACCGGTTGCAGTTAAGAAACTTAATCTTAAAAGACAAAAGTATAACAAATGAAGAATTGAATAATCATAAATCATATTTTAAAGATAAGAATAAACTGGAACCATCAAATGATCTTCAAACTTTCCCTTTAATTAATTGCTAAAGGAATTAGAGCTGAATGATGAAAAAAAAAAAAAAAGATGAGTCGATTTTTTTAAACCAACAAGGTACCATGCGTGATCAGTGAGCTGGACTGTGCAATGCTCTAAGATGTATTTTTCCTTAATTAACAATTATATTGCAATGATTTAATAACCTTCTGTGTAATAATTTAATATGTTGCTTTCTCTCATTTCAAAATACAGGCTCTTTTCGCTGTGCCGTGTTTGGCTAATTTTTTATAGTTTATTTTATTTAACCAGTACATTAATTATTTTGAATAATTAGTAAACTATTTATGAATTTATAGTGTTTTGAATATATATATTACTTAAATTGTGAAAGAAAATATACTATCTATTGAAATTCATGTACAATATAATTGGGAAAAAAATTAACCATGTATTAAAAAAAATTATAAATATATATTTTAAGAACTGTGGGAAGTTTAATATCTCAGAAAAGGAATTTTCTCAAAAGATATCGCCAAGATTGGTGATAAAAGATAGGGTCTAGTAATCCACACTGCATAATGTTTGGTCAGTCGTCGAATTCCGATTACAGTGCCAACTTCTAGTAATACAGGGCATTCTTCATAAAATTGGGTTTTCCTACTGCCAAATCCTCTTTTCTAGCCAAAAGTCGATTGCCAAGGCGTATTTTTGAGGGACGAGTTTTTGTAATAAATATGTATACACCAAAAAAAAAAATTTTTTTTTTTACTCACAGTAAATTAGAATAAATTTTTATAGGTGTGCGCCTATAAACAATTGAAATTAAGTACTACTTTAAGAGACACTTTTTTCTTCGTATGATATAGAAATCTCTAAAAATACAGTCGGATCTCGAAATAATGAAGTCGCTAAATTCCGAAAAAAAGTTCATCATATGGAAAATTCATTATTTAGAGGTTCATGTTTCAATTTTCTTTATAAAACACATAAAACGAATTTTAAGTTCAAAAACACTACATAATAAAAAAGAAAGTAATTATTCACACTTTTTTCTAAATATATATATATATTTATTTAGTTTATATATCTTACCAACCAAAAAAGAAAAGGAAAAAGAAAAACTGCAAGGAAAGTTTCTTGACGCCTTTATCCACACTCCTGTAGAATTAATTTTTCTTTCTTTGATGCTCAAGCTCTTACGTTTTGACATGTTCGAGCTAAAAGAAACGAAGTTACCAATTTTTTCTGATCAACACTACAAATGAACGGAACTAATTCAAAGATACGAGGCAATTCCACTAAGGGTGAAAAAGGATATCGAAGATGTTTCCAGTGAACTGGTCAGTGGGGGGTAAAGGTTGCACTTCTTGGATGAAATGCCCAGAATTATATTGCTCTCCAGAAGTTTGGCACCTAATAAAACCAGTTCAAGATTTATGACCACCATAAGACTTGTTAACCCATCATCACTCGCGCGAAAAAAACAACCGAAAGTTTTCGCGCAATGTACCTCATACCCAAGAGTGTTTACATCTCTACTTTAACTATAAATTTTGTATACAAAAGTTAAAAAGGAAGTATAAATTAGGAAATACAATATGTTTATTACATTTTTCACTCGTAAATTAAGTTTTTCTGTTCTTTTTACAAGGGCATTCAGTACATTGTTTATACACTCCTTTAATCTCTTCGGGAGTAATTGCGATGTTTTCACAGGATCCAAATTTTATTTTTTTTAATCAGAAACTTTTTAAAACTAAACATATAGGAGTAAACTTCTCTGTTCTTTAACTTCAAAAATTCTACAAACTGTTCCAGCAATAGATTTTTCTTTGTTTCAAAATTTCACCTGAAAGTAGATAAGATGTGCTCCAATTGTCTCCTTTAAAATTACGTTCTTCCCAAATGTTTTTTTTTTCAGTTTTTAAATATAAAACATTTTGTTTTCAATAGTGTCACCCTCTTCTAAAACTAGATCGATTTCAGTGGAGGAACCATACTTGCCGTTATACTCTTCATCATTTGATTTTTCCTCATTGTAACCACGAAGAGAATTTCTTCATCCGAAAATACTCTTATACTAAATCTCTCTCTATTATATACCGTATCTATTAAAAATTACTTAAATATCACATTTCTTCATCTTAACTACAATCTGCCATAGCAAAAGGAAGATTTAAAGCGTGTTCATGCATTTAGAACTGTAATGGTGATTCACGCGCAGGGTATGACACACCCGAAGAGGCGGCATCAAAAAAAATATATATATTTAGAACTCACCAACAAGCTAAGGCCTCTCAAAGGATATGACCACAAAGTCAGCTACACAAGAAACTATCCATTTTCCAAAAACGGTTTAGAAGGAGCGTTGAAAAAAATTAGACGTTTGGTGTGTCACACCTGGTGCGAGAAGTCCGGATTAAAAGAGAGAATAACTTTGAATACCCAGAAATATGAATATTTGAATGTCCAGGAGAAAAAAAAAACTGAATCACATTAAAGAAAAATTCGTTGTATAGACAATGCACTTCGTTATTTGGAGGTTATTTTACGAAAAAAAATCGTGAAAGATTCTTGGTTCCCGGAAACAGTTGAATACAAGGAAAAATTCACAATATAGAGATTCTTTACATGGAGGTTCAACTGTATACATATTCGCTTATTATTAGCTTTATTCGCAAGACATTTTGAAATATTTAGTACGTTTTTCATTATATATATGTATTTGATTTATTTATTTAAAATTTATTTTATAATATTTTCATTTTTTTTAAATATAATATTTGGAAGGAAAAACAAACGCCGGCTGCTAATTTTGTGAATATGAAAATATTCACAAAAATATATGGTACGAAAACTTTTGCTTTTAAGTAAACAAAAATCTCATTTAAGTATTTATATATTTTATGCTAACGCGTTTCTTCTGAAACATGGATTAATTTTTTTCAAATGCATGCAAAGTACCTATTCTAGAAATGTCTTAGTGAAAACATTCTTATTCAAAAAAATGTTAATTCGAAACTTTCAAGGAAAACTAAAGAAAATGGTTTACCCACGTTAAAAAATTATAATTAGTTTTCGCTTAGAAAATTGAAAAGTTAAATCTTAATTTAGAACTGTAAAATTTATTCTAAGGCTCGAGAACTGCCTAATGATAAATAAAAGATTAAAAACTAAATGTCTTGATAAAATAAAAGTTCCTTAACCCTCTGGCCGGAACATCACTTTTTTTTTGCCGCTATTAGGAACATCTGTCAGAAAGTGAGTGAATATTAATGTCGCACTGTTCAGCTACACCAGGGCTTTTGGTGACGGACCTCGTCATTTTGAACCGTGGTCAGTTGGTGAGGACCATACCTGAGCTGTCACCGCTCTCTTCTAATTAACACAACACCAACGGAACTAAGTTTGAGCTCTCGATAAATTTAATGTGCATCGCTCCCCTACACGACAAGTATTTAGTGGTACTAGGTTCGTACTCGTGATTTGTCAGCCACGATTCATAATTTGACCACTAGACTACCGCGGCCACATCGGTCTGACAGACGAGTACGCAAACTGTTTTTAATTTTATTACCTTAAGGGCTGTTTTAAATGTCTTTATCACTCATGAAATTAGAGTAGTATTTTTAATATTTAAGTCTTTTTTTTTATGAGGAACATTATATTAATATATTTGTATCACAAGAGTTATGACTAGTATTTTTATAAAACCTGATTAGAAATTATTTATGCTCATGTAAAAATAATTAAAAATAATAATACCAAAAATGAAAAAAAAAAAATAGGAACATCCATCTGATACAGACGGTGTTAGATAAGAAAAATTGCACCTACTGTGAGTTGTGTGTGAAAAACATCGCCAAGTACCACCACATCATTCTCTCCCTGCGTACAGTCGAAATGAAGACGTCAATGTGCAGTCCACCCCACATTGTTACCTACCGGCATGACGGATGGTTAAATATATTTCAAGACAGAAATCCCTGTTTGTTTTTTCAAAGTAATTGTTGAAATTTTGTTATTACAGATTGAAGGATAAATAAGTTTTTAATGAGTTAATTTTACATGAATTGCAAATTAAACAAAAAACCCCAGCTTTTTGTATATCTCAGCTAAACATAAAAAAAAACATATTTGTTGAATTTTAAATATGTAAATCTAACAGCTGATAAAAGGATTTTTATTTATTTATAGCTACCCGTAACTCACTTGTCAGTCGATTTTTGAAAACACCTTCCTAAGCTGTTCTCTGCTCAGCAGAAAGAACACATTGTTACAAATGTTGTGTAATGAACGCTTAAAATATTGTAAATAATTTATATCTGTGTGGAAGTGTAATACGTTAATATGACTTTCTGTTGTATTTATTCTATGTTAAAATCTTGCCACCACTTCTCCCTTCAAAATATAGTTTTATTTTGAAATAAAAAAGATAATGATTACACTGATCAAAGGAATAAATTAAAAGAGAGCACGCACTGAGGCATGGCGTAGATAAAACAAACAGAGAAAGTTTTGCTTCACACAAAAAAGATAGATATATGTTGTCGCAACCTTTTTTGCAGATGGCAGATTTTTTTCCTACTTTTTTGACAATTATTGTTATATTTTGGAAACTTCACACAATATCTTTATAAACTATAACCTATGTATTATTCTGATGTATAAGCAACATTATTGTTAAGTCTCATTAAAAATCCATTCAGATGAATTTCCGTTAAAGAATACCAAACATCCATACAAACTTTCCCATTTATACTATTAGTAAGGATGAATGCCAATTTGGAAAAGAAAAACTACACTCTAACCATTTTTAGTTGTATTAATACACACACAGTTAAATGTTACAGAATGTTTCGAAACAAATAAGTGGATGGGAAATACTTTTCGTAGAACTTTTACGCAACAACAAAGACTATTACTCGAAAACGAACCATAAGACAAATATAGCTTCGTCTTCTAAGAATATGTTATGAAAATGGGTTACCAGTAAATTCCTTATGTTATTATTTCAACAATGTTGCAAGATCATAATTGTTCATGCTATCCAATGCACATAGACATGTTTGTATTTATGGGAGTATGTATAGTCTCTACAGATATTTCAAAACTAAAGTTATTTACTCCGTACGTAATATTGATTTTGATAATTTATTAAATTCTTTAGATATTAATAATATAGTAAAAGATCTTTTAAGAAACTACAGCAATTGTAATTTAAATAATGTTAAATATTTTACAGAGATTAAAAATGTTCATTATAAATTAATATTATATACATAAATTTAAGCCTTGAATCATAGGTATCTCTAATCAGAAATAACGAGAAACGTCATTCTAATTTACAATTACAAATATGAAGGAGGGGAGGTTCGTTCTGGGTACCTTCCTTTCCGAACGCAAGTACGTAACCAATCACGCCAAAACGATCGTCTTCGCGTGATGTTGGTTCTAGTTCATATAGATATCACACCGCCACATACTCCCCTGCCAGTGTTTCGGTGAATAGGTGAACAGACGATACCATCTTCGTGGCGAGCATGTAAGCAGTTGCGTCACTTGGGTTGCGTCATTCGTGCGAGACGGCTTTGAGAATTGCATCATTTGTGTGACGGATTGATTGCGTCATTTGTGTGAGACGACTTGAGAATTGCGTTATTTGTGTGACGGTTTGATTGCGTCACTTGGTAGGTTGCGTTGGATAGATGGCGCCACGACTGCGGCGCGTGAAGGGTGCTGTTCCTTTGCACGGCCAGGGTCACCAATGAAGGAATGAAGGCTCGTTCTGGGTACCTTCCATTCCGAACGCAAGTACGTAACCAATCACGCCAAAACGATCGTCTTCGTGTGATGTTGGTACTAGTTCATATAGGTATCACATCGCCACAAATACTACAAAAACACAAAAACATAAAATCCAAAATTGATGCAACTATATATAAGTTACCGTTAAAGTGAGAAATCCGTTATTTTATAGAATAATTTGGTATTTAATGAAATCACACACACACACAGTAGACAAGTCAGATAAAGAATATGAAATTATTGAATTCTACGATTTAACTTGGCATTTTGTAGAATAACGATTACTTGTTCGTTACAGTATGAAATACAGCGCTCGAAAGTTCTTTGAACCCCGATTCTAGCTGCATTGGAATGACGTGTGTGTGTACTCTTCATTTTCCGTTGATTTAAAACGTGGAATTTAGACGGTGTATTTATGTTAGCGTTTTACATTTTGTATTACTAACACATATCTTTGCAACTGGGAGGCAAACCAGTACATAAGAACTTAATGCAGTGTTTCTCAAACTGTGGGGCACGCCCCCCTTGGGTGGCATGACAACTCTACGAGGGGGTTGCGAGCATAATGAAAAGTCAAAAACAAAATATTTTTTAAAAATATTAATTTATTATATGTAAACAAACAAAATACATTCGACATAATAAAAAATAAAATACATATGTACACTGATATATTACACTTATAAAAATGTATCAGTGCTACATAAAGTATTTTATATTTCATTTCACAATACTCAGTTAAAAACCAGTTTAATAATTACCACTGATCCCATGGGAGTGTCATATATAAAATTACATACAACAATTAACACTTATCTTGATAATTTGTACGGTTTATTATTAACCCCTTAACTGTCGATTAAAAGCTACGCGATTCACTTCCCAGTGCTAACCGTTTTCGACGTAGGCACGCGTATGGGATGTATTGGGAGAGAAAGGAATAAAGAAGAAATTATCTGAAATAAATAAATCCTTCGCAAACATTGTCAAGGTTCTTTTATTGCATTCCAAAGCCGTCGAAATAATTTTATGGATAGCAGTGCAGAGAAAAGATCGTACTTTGGCAAGACGTATATATACGTTCAGGGAAATTAACGCTTTGACTGAGCGAGACGTTTATATACGCCGGTGGCACTTACGAGGTTACGGTTGTATCGCAGTTTAGCGTCGATTATTGAATTCAGTACACTGTTATTGTATGCGCGGGGTGCAATGAAAATTATGATTGTATATTGGGTCGTGAATATTGAAACTTTGAGAAGCACTGACTTAATGTAAGAGAGATTTGAATCTTTATAAATGTGTGTAAGAAAAAGGAAAACAGTACTGTACTTACTCGTGAAAAATTATTAACTTTGATAGCAGAAGTAAAAATGCTAAAACAGCACAGAAAAAAGTACCACGTGCCTATTGGTTATTCTAGTATTATAATATATTTTTTCAAGGATTAGAAAAGTTAATTGTGCCAGTAACAGATGCAAAACATGTTCTTTTTTCTCCTTTCTGTGTTTAAGGCTATCTTCGGCTAATGTTAAAGAATAGGGGCCGAATTCGGAATATTTTTTCAGATATAAAAGTACTCAAACATTAATAATATTCTGGCTACGCTATCCTTTAGAGAATCACTTATTTTATCATACTACTCATTTTTATCCGAGTGTACACATTTTTTTATTTTATAAAATGTGTTTATCAATTTGTTTCCTATACCGTAATGCTACATGAGCTATTCCTTCACATGTTAGAAGAAAAAACTAATTATTTATGAAATATTTTGAAATTTTAAAAACACTATATTATAAACAAATGCATAAGTTATGATGCCACAAATTGTTATTAAAATTGAGCCATTTTTTCTGTCCGAAAATGTACTCCGCGTCAAGTTCACGCTCTTGTGCGTATGTCGAAAACAGCCTTAACTAGTGTTAGCAATATGAGCACTAATAAATTACACCGTCTGCCTTTCGTTATTATTTATCAATTCATCCTCCGCAATAGGGATATAATGTATTTTTCTAGAGGATTTATCTATATATGATCACTTAATTTATAAAATAACTCGGAAATGGTTTATTTTTTTCTCTTTAATGGTCTCTATCATTAGCTATTTCATAGAATTACTACTTATTACTTAGAATAACTTGATAATATGAAATTTTTCATCTATTATATACCTTAACTTATTTGTCTAGTTATTTCATGAAATAGTTATTCAATAAAATAACTGAATTATACACTTTAACGGTAACATATATATGTAGCTGGTAACAAATTGCTTTTTGAGGGTTAAATAAATTCCTAATAGCTAATCCCCTCTCTTCCATTTATTGTACTAAATAAAATCCAAACAATGTATGACAGTTTCATGTTACGATTACAAAATGCTAACAAGGCTTACAGTTACAAAATAGATACGATTTGATTTTACTTTATGCCGCACGTTGAAGCAGCATGAGGATTTTTGGCGATGGACCTCGCGATTTTAAGGCGATGGTGGACCTTCACAATGTCAAATATCGATCAAAATTGCGATTTGATTTTTTATACTAATAATATTCCTTATAATTCATAGAACAATTCTATCAAAGAATTTTGTCATTTTGATTAATAATTGTAGAATATTTTTTTTTTTTTATTTTATTGAAATAAATATTTAAAATGCACTTTTCTTGGTTCGGAAATTTTTCATTTTCATTGTTACGTAAAATGGTCCTTGCGTTTCAAATTACGTCATATCTCTTCGAAATTTTCACAACTTATGAAAGATGATATAATTCATAAATTTGTGCATTAGTTTTCTAAAATATTTAACGGATCGTATTTTGTGTTCTTTTGAATACCTTGAGTGTGTAAATATTGGTGAAATATTTCAAGTAATAGAGAAAATTTATCTTTTTTTCATCAAATTTCATTCTGAATTAAAAATCCATGCACAGATATATTTTGTTGAAGTTCATCTATATATAAAACAAAAATGATGTATATGTCTCAAAAGCTAATACGCAAGGAGCATTTTTAAAAATGGTTTAAAAAATTTTATTTTTTAAAAAAAAATCAGTTTATAATTGTTTTTTTAAAAAATAAATTTTAATTGTGATATATAATAATCATTTACTGTATTTGTTCCATTTTCAGCTAATTAAGCTAACAATTTACGAAATTAGTTTTAATGGTCCACCATCCTCTTAAACCACGGTCAAGAGACGAGGGTGTCTTTTGAGTTGGTACCCCTCAATAATCTAACTTTCACACCACGTCAACGAGAGGAATTTGAGACCTGATAAATTTAGCATGCATCAGCTCTTGCAAATGGTTGGCATTCAGAGGCAGTAGGTTACAAAACCGTGATTGGTCAACACCGACCACACCACTCTGTAATCGCGGACGCACAAAATAGATGCCCGCAGATCGCTACACACTATACAACAGTAAAAGCATTAAATGGATAAAGAGGTAACACAGATTCGGGTACCGTTAATGCATATAATTATGTGCTTCTCAGACTTTCAGTATTTACGACCCAGTATTCCGTCATAATTTTCATCGCCTCCCCTCCATACGACTTTAACCTCAAGTGTCATCGGCGTATATAAACGCTCAGCCAAAGCGTTAATAGCCTCGGTCGTATATATACGTATGTCTTAAGTATGATCGTTCCTATGTACTAAAGTAATTACAAAGACTTTGGAAAGCCATAAAAGGATCTTGACAGTGTTTACGAATGATTTCCTTATTCAGAGGATTTGCTTATTTATTCCTTTTCTTTCCATCTTCCCAATACATCACATACACACACCTACGCGGGAAACGCTGGTATTGGGGAGCGAATCACGTAACTTTTAGTCGTAAGCTAAGATGTTAATTATAAACCATTCAAGTTATCAAGATAAGTAATAATTTTTGCATAAAATTTTATATATGATAAGTGCATGGTGTCTTTGATAATTATCAAACTTGTTTCTAAATTAACTATAAAATACACTGTGTAGTACTGATACATTTATAAGTATATTACATCAGTGTAAATGTGTGTGTTTTTTTTAATTATGTCAGAATGTATTTTGTGTTTGCTTACATTCAGAAAATTAATAATCTTTTTTTAAGAAATCTTTTGTTTTCAACTTTTTAATACTCTTGGACGTCCCCCCCCCTGGGGGGGTTATCATGCCTCAGTAGGGGAGTGCACCCCACAGTTTGAGAAACGCTGATATAAATACCGTACTTATGAACAGTAAGTTTAAGGGTCAAAATGAAATTATGCAACCCACTGTACCTGTGTGTTACATGTTTACAGATATTTCTCTTTCTAAATTAAAAAGAAAGTGAATCCTCAAAAAAATATAGACATTACAATGATAAAAAAATCCCTCTTTTGCTACAGTTTTATATCATCTGTCCGATTTCTATCAAAAGACTGTAGATAGAGAAGTATATTTCTTCATTGGAGCATATGTATTCGATCACATCACCTCCATGTTAAGACAATGAGACAGCTTCACCTACAAAGATATATTTCCGCTAGTTCGGGTTCAGTTTCCTCATTAAATACCATGGCTGTGGAAACTAACGGTGAATAGGTATATATCTTGAGGGTTAAGTCTGAAACTGTCCCTATGCGAAGGGATCCGTATGTCCACCTGTCAAATAAGCACAGTGGCGTAACGGAGAATATTAGGCCCCAACCCCTGCAAACACAGGTTTTGGGCCCCAAGTCCAAATATGTACTTAGTGTCAGTCAAACCTTAGGACCGCTAGAGTCCCTGCACCCCCTACACAGCGGAGTGTACTTTACGCCACTGAATAAGCATATATTATTTATGATTGATTCTACTTTATATTAGTTAATATTCATACAATATATATATAAGAATATCTCTTCTCATTAGAAATGTGTTCCAGTATTAATTTTATTTAGTTTACTATTAACACATAAAAATCATTGTAAAAAAAAGTGCCTTGAAAATTTTTAGCATTCAACAAATATACATTTTTTTATAATTTATATTCATAATATATGCATTTAATTTTTAGTACCGTAATATCCGGCGTATAACGCGCACTTTTAGCTAAAAATATAAGATCGAAATTTAAGGATGCACGTTATACGCCGGGTTAAAAAAAATAGTTTTAAAAATAACAACAAAAATGAGCATAAAAATTTTTTTTACTTCTACATGTATCGAAATACTTTTCATTTTAGAGAAATGACTTGCCTTATATGAAATATATAAAAGAGTTGTAGTTCTAGAACAGTGATTCCCAAAGTGGTCTATATAGACCCCTGCAAGGACGACCTGCAAGGGGTCCATGTCTGCAAAAAATAATTTAGGGGTCCATGAGGTATAAATGGGGGTCTACGTGATATTTGCTCTTATTTAACCAGTTTTTGACTTTAATTTTAAAAGGAAATTTAATCAAGTGGAAAACAGACATACACCTATTTAACAGATTTATTTACTACATTTAAGGAGGCTAATTTGCAGTTACAAGGCGATAGCATAAATTTTATTAAAACAATGACCACATTACAGACTTTCTTGCCAGAATTAAGCTAAAGGAGTATAATTTTGGATGTTGCAAATGTTCCCAGTTTTTCAATTTTCACACACAATCTGCTAGGAAAAAGACGTCTTAAACCTACGTTCAACATTTAAGTGCCCTTTTTTTAGATTTTGAAACTAGGTTTGAGAATGTTTTGACTAACGTTATACCACAGTAGGCAATGAATTAATGTGTTCACTTTTTGAAAAAGAAAAGATAATTCATTAACATAATTAAAAAGTTAATTAATATGTGTTTTAAACACTATACTTCACTACAGTTAAAAATCTAAATCTTTTAAAGTAAGTAGATCCGTACCTGCTGTCAAAAACAACTTTAAGTTGATGAATTTGCAAAAAAATTAATATTTGGTAAGTAGGGGTCTACCCCATGTTGAAAACCTGTCAAGGGGTCTATGAGGCAAAAAAGTTTTCGTGTGTGTGTGTGGGAACCTCTGTTCTAGAAGAAAACTATTTTGTCAAAAGTATGGGATAATACCTCGAATAAATGAGTTCAAAAATAAGAGCAATGTATGCGAATATTTCAGATTTCTTCGTAAAAAGGTGCGTGCACGTTATACGATGAATGTACCTAAAAATTAAAAAAAAATCAACTTAAAAGTATAGGTACACGTTATACGCCGGTTTTTACGGTAAAGATGATTCTTGGAAATGAAACATTAAACAAAAGGGAAAAATGAAAAATATTTTACTAATTTATATATAATTTTCGAGAATAAGTAATATTTATATAGAAAGGAAAGCTCAGTCGTTTTTGAACACATGCACTTTTATGCGTTGTCGATCTTTAGAAAAAATTCGGCTCCTATTGAAATTGGTTTAAACAATTAGATCAATATATTATTGATGATTTAACCACTTTTTTCGCAGTTTAATGATTTTTTTTTTCAACTTGCAAAAATGTCAATGAAAAAGTGCACTTTAGACATTGTTTGAGCTCCAAAAAAGGAATAACACGATGGAGGCAAAAATAAAGTTGTGTAAACAGCTCGAACATGCCAAAGATGAATTGTGAAATTTCGCTTGGGTGATATTTCTTTGAAAGATAAACCAAGATTAAGAAGACCATCAGATGTCAGTAACGGAGTGCTACGCAAAATAATCAGGGCAAATCCTACGTTATAACTTCCACAGAAGTGGACTTCAAGCTTGGAATTCACCAAACTAATGCTTCGGATCACATTAAAGCAGTGTTTCTCAAACTTTTAATACTTGGGACCCAATATTCAATCACAATTTTCATCACGTCCCCCTCCATACAATAATAATGCATTGAATTCGATAATACAATACTTTAAAGCTAAAGCTACAATACAACTTAAACCTCTCCGCCACCGTCGTATATAAACGTCTATCTCAGCCAGTGCGTAAATTGCCCCGGGCATATATATACGTCTTTTCGAAATACGATATTTTCTGATCACTGCTATCCATAAACCTATTCCGAAGGCTTTGGCATGTAATAAAAGGTCCTTG
>BMAV01008066.1:35835-45840 GCA_019973955.1 Trichonephila inaurata madagascariensis | reverse complement strand
TTCGTTTTCTAAGAATATGTTATGAAAATGGGTTACCAGTAAATTCCTTATGTTATTATTTCAACAATGTTGCAAGATCATAATTGTTCATACTATCCAATGCACATAGACATGTTTGTATTTATGGGAGTATGTATAATCTCTACAGATATTTCAAAACTAAAGTTATTTATACTCCGTAAGTAATATTGATTTCGATAATTTAATAAAGTCTTTAGAAATAAATAATATAGTAAAAGATATGTTAAAAAACTACAGCAATTGTAATCTAAATAATGTTAAATATTTTACAGATTAAAAATGTTCATTAAATTAATATTATATACATAAATTTAAGCCTTGAATCATAGGTATCTCTAATCAGAAGTAACGAGAACGTCATTCTAATTTACAATTACAAATACTACAAAAACACAAAAACATAAAATCCAAAATTGATGCAATTATATATAAGTTACCGTTAAAGTGTGAAATCCGTTATTTTATAGAAAAATTTGTGGTATTTAATGAAATCACTAGACAAATCAGATACGGATATGAAACTATTGAATTCTACGATTTAACTTGGCATTTTGTAGAATAACGATTACTTGTCCGTTACAGTATGAAATACTGCGCTCGAAAGTTCTTTTTGAACCCCGATTCTAGCTGCATTGGAATGACGTGTGTGTGTATGTGTGTGTACTCTTCATTTTCCGTTGATTTAAAACGTGGAATTTAGACGGTGTGTTTATGTTAGCGTTTTACATTTTGTATTACTAACACATATCTTTGCAACCTGTTTTCAAGCAATGACTTCTGCAAGAATGGGAGGCAAACCAGTACATAAGAACTTAATACAGCGTTTCTCAAACTGTGGGTCGCGCCCCCCTTGGGGGGCATGACAACTCTACGAGGGGGGCGCGAGCATAATGAAAAGTCAAAAACAAAAGATTTTTTAAAAATATTAATTTAAAACAAAATACATTCGACATAATAAAAAATACATATGTACACTGATATATTACACCAGTGCTTCTCAAACTTTCAATGCTCGCGACCCAATTTTCAATCATCTTTTTCCTCCCGCCCCCCCTCCACACAATAACATTGTATTGAATTCACTAATGCTATACTTTTACACTAAAGCTACAGTACGACTTTAACCTCTTATGTGCCAACGACGTATATAAACGTCTCTCTCAGCCAAAGCATTAAACTTCTGGACGCATATATACGTCTTTCCGAAGTACGATCTCTTCTGTGCACTGCTATCCATAAAATTATTCCTAAGGCTTTGGAATGTAGTAAAAGGACCTTGACAGTCTTTGCAAAGAATTTTCTTATTTTAGAGGATTTTGCTTATTTATTCCTTCCCCCCCCCAAAAAAAACCTATCAAAATACGCGCGTCTACGTGGAAAACCGTGACATTGGGAACCAAACCGCGTACTTTTTAATAGGCATTTAAGGAATTAATTATAAACCGTACAAATCATCAAGATAATTGTTGATACAAGCCCATGGGGTCACTGGTAATTATCAAACTTGTTCTTAACTTAGTATTGTTAAATTAATAATAAAATACATTTTACAGTACAGATACTTTTATAAGTGTATTATATCAGTAAATGTATATTTTATATTTCATTATGTCAGAAAGTATTTAATTTGCTTACTCTTTCAGTTATATATAATTAATAAAGTTTTGAATAATCTTTAGTTTTCAACTTTTCAATACGCTCGCGCCCCCCTTGTAGAGCTATCACGCCCCTCAAGGGGGCGCGCCCCACAGTTTGAGAAACGCTGTATTACACTTATAAAAATGTATCAGTGCTACATAAAGTATTTTATATTTCATTTCACAATACTCAGTTAAAAACCAGTTTAATAATTACCACTGATCCCATGGGAGTGTCATATATAAAATTACATACAACAATTAACACTTATCTCTATAATTTGTACGGTTTATTATTAACCCCTTAACTGTCGATTAAAAGCTACGCGATTCACTTCCCAGTGCTAACCGTTTTCCACGTAGACGCGCGTATGGGATGTATTGGGAGAGAAAGGAATAAAAAAGCAAATAATCTGAAATAAATAAATCCTTCGCAAACATTGTCAAGGTTCTTTTATTGCATTCCAAAGCCTTCGAAATAATTTTATGGATAGCAGTGCAGAGAAAATATCGTACTTTGGCAAGACGTATATATACGTTCAGGGAAATTAAAACTTTGACTGAGCGAGACGTTTATATACGCCGGTGGAACTTACGAGGTTACGGTTGTATCGTAGTTTACCATCGATTATTGAATTCAATACACTCCTTGTATGAGGGTGTGCAATGAAAATTATGATTGTATATTGGGTCACGCGAATATTGAAACTTTGAGAAGCACTGACTTAATGTAAGAGAGATTTGAATCTTTATTATAAAAAATGCGTAAGAAAAAGGAAAACAGTACTGTACTTACTCGTGAAAAATTATTAACTTTGATGGCAGAAGTAAAAATTATAAAACAGCTCAGAAAATATATATTTTATATTTATAAAATATATAATATATTTTTTCAAGGATTAGAAAAGTTAATTGTGCCAGTAACAGATGCAAAGCATGTTCTTTTTTCTCCTTTCTGTGTTTAAGTCTATCTTCGACTAATGTTAAAGAATAGGGGCCGAATTCGGAATACTTTTTCAGATATAAACGTGCTCACACAAACATTAATATTATATTCTGGCTACACTATCCTGTAGAGAATCACTTATTTTATCATACTACTCATTTTTATCCGAGTGGACATGTTTTTTCTTTTATAAAATGTGTTTTTCAATTTGTTTCTTATACCGTAATGTTAAATGAGCTATCCCTTCACATGTTAAAAGGAAAAACTAATTATTTATGAAATATTTTAAATTTTAAGAACACTATATTATAAACAAATGCATAAGTTACAATGTCACAAATTTTTATAAAAATTGAGGCATTTTTTTGTCCAAAAATCTGCTCCGCGTCAAGTTCACGCTCTCGTACGTATGGTGAACACAGCTTTAATTAGTGTTAGCAATATGAGCAATAATAAATTATACCGTCTGCCTTTCGTTATTATTTATCAATTCATCATCCGCAATAGGGATGTAATGTATTTTTTGAGAGGGTTTAGCTATTTATGATCACTTAATTTATAAAATAACTTGGACTTTTCTTTAGATTTTAACGGTCTATTTTTAGTTATATTATAGAATTACTAGTTATTTCTTAGAATAATTCGGTAGTATGAAATTGTTCATCTATTATATACCGTAACTGATTTTACTAGTTATTTCATGAAATACCTGGTTATTCCATGAAATACCTATATAGTTATTCTATGAAATAACTGAATTATACACTTTAACGGTAACGCATATATGTAGCTGATAAAAAATTGCTTTAGATGGTTAAATAAATTTCTAATAGCTAATCCTCTCTCTTCCATTTATTATACTGAATAAAATCCAAATAATGTATGACAGTTTCAAGTTTCGATTACAAAATACTAACAAACAAAGTTTACAGTTACAAAATAGATACGACTTGATTTTACTTTATGTCGTTCTTTGAAGCAATATGTGGATTATCGGGGATGGGCTTCGTGATTTTAAACCATGGTCAAGTGACAAGGGTGTTTTTTGAGTTTGTACCTCTCAATAATTAAACTTTAACGCCACGCCAACGAGATGAATATACCTAATAAATTTAATATGCATCAGCTCTTGCAAATGGCTGACATTCAGAGGCAATAGGTTACAAAACCGTGATTGGTCAACACTGACCACACCACTCTGTAATCGCGGACGCACAAAATAGATGCCCGCAGATCGCTACACACTATACAACAGTAAAAGCATTAAATGGATAAAGAGGTAACACAGATTCGGGTACCGTTAATGCATATAATTCTGTGCTTCTCAGACTTTCAGTATTTACGACCCAGTATTCCGTCATAATTTTCATCGCCTACCCTCCGTACGACTTTAACCTCAAGTGTCATCGGCGTATATAAACGTCTTGCTCAGACAAAGCGTTAATTGCTCCAGTCGTATACATAGGTCTGCCTGAAGTATGATCGTTTCTACGTACTAAAGTAATTACAAATACTTTGGAAAGCCATAAAAGGAACTTGACAGTGTGAAACCGCCTCCTCCCTTCAGGGTGGCCGTTTCTTTGATTATCCACGTGAGCTAGAGGTGTAAGGTTTACAAAAGGAAGAAACATTTTTGTGTTCTTAATATGACTTAATTAAGAAAATATTACTTAAACTTCTAACAAAATAGATAATTATTTTTAAGAGAGAATATACGACGAACAAACACAAAATAAGAGAGTTATACCGAATCGCGTAACTTGGACCACAATCAATATCTAACCCACCTAATCTCACTTCTAATAATATTACAAGTCCTAATATCAAATAGTCAATCCTACCTTAATTTGATCGTAGCTTCAATACTATGAAGAGAAGTCTGGGCGCGCTTGCAATGGTATGCACCTTCACCTAATGGCTTAATCTTCAAGGTAACTTTTACTGGCTGTCAATTCACGCTTGTATTAATCGTTCACATAAGATTCCCCAAATTGCCATACGACTTACTGAAACTTCTGTTATTTAAAAGCTACATCATTTGCATTCTAGCTTCACGTTTCACTTCTTGGGTTTTGGTTGGAAAAGAATTGCCATTAATCTTGGCCCCCAAAGAACCCAGAGGGCATGTTAAGGAAAAGACGCGTGAGCCCGTCACAACAGTGTTTACGAAGGATTTACTTACTCCAGAGGATTTGCTTTTATTTATTTATTTTCTTTCCCTCTTCCCAATACATCACATACAAAAACCTGCGCGGGAAACGGTGGTATTGTGGAGCGAATCACGTAACTTTTAGTCGGCAGTTAATTGGTTAATTATAAACCATACAAGTTATCAAGATATGCGTTAATTTTTGCATAAATTTATATATATATATGTCCATGGTTTCCTTGATAATTATTAAACTTGTTCCTAAATTAATTATAAAATACACTGTGTAGTATTGATACATTTATAAGTGTATTACATAAGTGTAAATGTATGTTTTATTTTTAATTATGTCAGAATGTATTTTGTGTTTGCTTACATTCAGAAAATTATTATTATTATTTTTTTTTTTAAAGAAATCTTTTGTTTTCGACTTTTTAATATCCTTGCACCTCCCTCGCGGATTTATCATGCTCCAGTATAGGAGAGTGCACCTCACAGATTAAGAAATGCTGATATAATTACAGTAATTATGCGCAGTAAGTTTAGAGGGCGAAATGAAATTATGCATCCCACTGTACAAGTGTGTTATATATTTAGAGATATATCTCACTCTAAATTTAAAAGAAACTGAACTCTCAAAAAAAAAATCTAGACATTAAAATGAATTAAAAAAAACCCTCTTTTGCTACAGTTTTATATCATCCGTCCGATTTCTATCAAAGAGACTGTAGATAGAGAAGTATATTTCTTCATTCGAGCATGTGTATTCGCTCACATCACCTCCATGTTAAGACAATGAGACAGCTTCGCCTACAATGATATATTTCCGCTAGTTCAGGTTCAGTTTCCTCATTAAATACCGTGGCTGTGGAAACTCTAACGGTGAATAGGTATATATCTTGAGGGTTAAGTCTGAAACTGTCCCTATGCAAAGGGATCCGTATGTCCACCTGTCAAATAAGCACAGTGGCGTAACGGAGAATATTAGGCCCCAGCCCCTGCAAACACAGGTTTTGGGCCCCAAGTCCAAATATGTACTTAGTGTCAGTCAAGCCTTAGGACCCCTAGAGTCCCTGCACCCCCTGCAAAGCGGAGTGTACGTCACGCCACTGATTGAGCATATATTATTTATGACTGATTCTACTTTATATTAGGGAATATTCATACAATATATATATATATATATATATATAAGAATATCTCTTCTCATCAGAAATGTGTTCTAGTATTAATTTTATTTAGTTTTCTATTAACACATAAAAATCATTGCAAAAAAAAGTGCCTTGAAAATTTTTAGCATTCAACAAATATACAATTTTTTATAATTAATATTCATAATATATGCATTTAATTTTTAGTACCATAATATCCGGCATATAACGCGCAATTTTAGCTAAAAATATAAGATCGGAATTTAAGGGTGCGCCCCGGGTAAATAAAAAGCAATAGTTTTAAAAATAACAACAAAGATGTGCATAAATTTTTTTTTAATTCTACATGTATCGAAATACTTTTTATTTTAGAGAAATGACTTGCCTTATGAAATATATATAAAAGAGTTGTAGTTCTAGAACAGTGATTCCCAAGTGGTCTATATAGACCCCTTCAAGGGGGTTCTGCAAGAACGACCTGCAAGGGGTCCATGTCTGCAAAAAAATAATTTAGGGGTCCATGAGGTATAAATGAAAGTCTACGATATTTGCTCTCGTTAAACCAGTTTTTGACTTTAATTTTACAAAGAAATTTAATTAAGTGGAAACCAGACATACCTATTTAACAGATTTATTTACTAAATTTAAGGAGGTTAATTTGCAGTTAAAAGGCGATAGCATAAATTTTATTAAAACAATGACCACTTTACAGCCTTTCTTGCCAGAATTAAGCTAAAGGAGTATAATTTTGGATTTTTCAAATGTTCCCAGTTTCTCAATTTCCACACACAATCTGCTAGGAAAAAGACGTTTTAACCTACGTTCAACGTTTAAGTGCCCTTTTTTAAGATTTCGAAACTAGGTTTGAGAATGTTTTGACTAACGTTATACCACAGTAGGGAATAAATTAATATGGTCACTTTGAAAAATTAAAGATAATTAATTAACATACTAAAAAGTTAATTAATTAATATGTGTTTTCTTAAGTTTTAAACACTATATATATACTTCACTACAGTTAAAAATCTAAATCTTTTGAAGTAAGTAGATCTGTACCTGCTGTCAAAAACAACTTTAAGTTGATGAATTTGCAAAAAAATTAATATTTGGTTAGTAGGGATCTACCTCATGTTGAAAACCTTTCAAGGGGTCTATGAGGCAAAAAAGTTTGTGTGTGTGTGTGTGGGAACCTCTGTTCTAGAAGAAAACTATTTTGTCAAAAGTATGGCATAATACCTCGAATAAATGAGTTCAAAAATAAGAGCAATGTATGCGAATATTTCAGATTACTTCGTAAAAAAACTTGCGTGCACTTTATACGATGAATGTACCTAAAAATTAAAACAAATCAGCTTAAAAGTATAGGTACACGTTATACACCAGTGCGCGTTATACGCCGGTTTTTACGGTAAAGATAATTCTTGGAAATGAAACACTAAACAAAAGAAAAAAATGAAAAATATTTTATTAATTGATAGATAATTTTCGAGAATAGGTAATATTTATATAGAAAGGAAAGTTTAGTCGTTTTTGAACACATGCACTTTTATGCGTTGTCGAACTTTAGAAAAATTTTGCCTTCTAATGAAATTGGTTTAAACAGTTAGATCAATATATTATTGCTGATTTATCCACTTTTTTCGCAGTTTAATGAGTTTCTTTCAAATTTCAAAACTGTCAATGAAAAAGTGCACTTTAGACATTATTTGAGCTCCAAAAACGGAATAACACGATGGAGGCAAAAATAAAGTTGTGTAAACTGCTCGAACATGCCAAAGATGAATTATGAAATTTCGCTGGGCGATATTTCTTTGAAAGATAAACCAAGATTAAGAAGACCATCAGATATCAGTAACGTAGTGCTACGCAAAATGATCAGGGAAAATCCCAAGTTATATATATATATATATAACTTCCACATAAGCGGACTTCAAGCTTGGAATTCACCAAACTAATGCATTGGATCACATTAAGGTATCCGACTACTTTCGGAACCGTGATTTTGCAAAAGCGTATAAATGGATAATATTTATGATATTTAGTGTCACTTAGATTAGAAAATGTATATAAAATTGTTTCAATAATAGTATTATAATAAAAAATTATTTGTACAATATTTTGACAAAAAATGAACATAGAATGTCCCATTTTCAAAATATTCTCCTTTTGTGAAAAATGCTTCTATTATAATAATATTTTGCCTGTATATAGCTCAGACCTCTCTACAGAGGCTCAACTAGGACTTTTGAAATATATAACTTAGAAGTGGGTTTATCCATGTTTTACGACAACGGAGGGGAGAAATTTTTTTTAAAAAAAGCCGATAATTATTTCAATGGGTTGTAACTCTGAAAATAAAGAGAATTTTTCAAAACTCATATTTGAACCTCTGTACAGAGGTCTGAGCTATATACAGGCAAAATATTATTATAATAGAAGCATTTTTCACAAAAGGAGAATATTTTGAAAAAAGGTTATTCTAAGTTAAATTTTTGCCGAAATATTGTATTTAAATAATTTTTTTTGTCAAAATGTGTCCTTAAAACAGTTTTATACATCTATTCTAATCTAAATGATTCTAAATATCATGAAAATTATCCATTTATGCGCTTTTTTAAAATCATTGTTCCGAACGTAGTCGGATACCTTAAAAGGCTTGATTTTGTGTTCAAACTCTCTGTTTGTGTGCCACACGAATTAAGCCGAAAAAGTTCAATGGACAGAATTTTGATATGTTCTTCAAAAATTAGGGAGGGGGACTGTTAGGGAACTGTTAATAGAGTTCTTCGAGAATGGAGATGAAAGGTAGATTGCGTATTAACACGTGGTTAGAGAAAAATCTTATGTTCACAAATGGTAGACACCACCACCCACACCCAAAGCTGTTGTGCTTCAGAAAATGTTATGCTGTGTTTTAATAGAGACAGCAAGGGTATAGTGCACTATCAGTTGCCGAAAGAAAATGAAATGGTCATTCCTGTGTTCGCAACTTCATGCATTGAATAAAGAATTCAGCATAAACGTCCATCTTTAACCAAGAGAAAAGGCGCGATTCTTTATACCTACAACTCTAGACTACGCATGAAAAGAAATACAGGAAAAAAATTGCACAGTCATGTTGAGAAACTTTACCTCAGAACTGCATATACCTCCAATATTGCACCATCTGACTATAATCTGTTCAAGTTGTAAGGATCTTGGATCCATATGTGTGGATCCCAAGAGATGTGGGAGAAAGGGAAGGAAGACTAGTCATGTTTAAAATTAGTTAATTTTATTTGTAACACAATCAACGTTCACTCAATCAAAACTAAGAGATGCACCCAATTGAAGCAATATGAAGACAATTAACGTGGTACACGAAGTATGAGAAGTTTTTAATTATCAATACACTTTTTTTTCGTTCGAGTACACTGGCTTCCTAGCTATCTAATCTATATTCAATCTCCGGCGACAAATCGTCACCTTTATTATTACAATTATCAAATAGCAAATATCTGCAGTACACTATAAGTTTGATTAATCATTTTTCCGCTAGTAATCTATCCAACCTCTCTCTCTCTAACTCGAAAGTCTTGACTTTATAAAGAAGACTTAATTTACATGTTCGCGTTCTATTCTTCTGAGGGTGCTTTCTAATAAAATAGTTCATAAGAACCAAATATTCCCCAAGAGGATTTGTTAATGAGAAGGACGCGGATAGAGCCGTCACAAGGTCTCTAAAATTTTCTTCATGGATATGAATATATAAATTATAAAGGTGTCTAAATGGCAATGGTAAAATACTTTGTCTCGAAAACAGAGAACTTCCTTTCCAGAGGGAACAGAACGCCAAGCCACTTACTGATAGTTGTGACTAATAAAGGTTATTATAATTTAGATTATGTTTTATATTAGATTTCTTTGAAAGAATCAGATGCCTTATTGTGCGGATCTCTCCAACATCTGAAAAGTGAACGACTTTTTAACAATATTAACTGAAAATCATTTCCATATGAAAATATTTCCCCCTTACATTACATTTCTGCAGTGGCGTAACAGAAAATAATAAGCCCCCCTTCTACAAAGTCAGGTCTTAGGACCGAAGCCAGCCCCAATGGG
>BMAV01008066.1:16778-35735 GCA_019973955.1 Trichonephila inaurata madagascariensis | reverse complement strand
TTTGGGGCCCTAAAAACCCCCCCCCCCCGATATGCTGGCGCTGGGGGTTATACGTTACGCCACTCCAATTCTGTAACATTAGAAAAAGAAAACTTTACATTATACAGCTATGTATTAAATAATAATTATATTGAAAATTTTTCAATTTTCTGTTCATGATTTACACGGGTTTCATTTCATAATTATTGGAATAAATGCTTCTGAATTTTTCAGTTTGACGAATTGCATATGATAATAACTATAAAATAATTTATGTCTTATCATATTTAAAAGAAGAATTGAATTTAAAAACTACATAAAAAATTAGGAACATACAAGTTACAATTCAATTTTTTTTTCTTCATAAAATAAGAAATTAAACGAATTTGCACATGCTAAAAAAATAATTTTAAAAGAAAAAACTAAAAAAAAGCATGCACGCATTACTAGTAATTTGCTTAATGTAAATTTTTAATAAAAACAATGAATTTAAGACTGGAAAATCAAGAGTATTATGATATTTTTTTTTATAAACTGTCACATTTCTTATTTAATTTATTTGATTACTTCTTAAATTATTTGGAATTCGTAATAATTGAAGAAATATGTGAAAAAAAAGTTTCTTGCTTTCTAATCCTTAATTAGCAAGGTATCTTTTTATGTATATCTCTAGATTTTTCAGAATATTTTTTGCAGTATTTGTTATATACATATATTTTTTCTAGTTACAAAATATACTAAAACATTACATTTAAATAAATTTGAAAAAAAAAAAAACCTAATCATTTTTATGAATTAGGTAGCAACAATATTTTTATTTAAAAAATTAAATCCTTGTTTTTAATGCTTAATTAAAATAATACTAAATTTCACAAAAAAACATAATAAAAAATAGTTAATATATGTTATGTCCTTCCAAAAAATAATTTCTTAGCATGGTGATCGAAACAAATATAAGAAAGAGCTCCAATCCATTAGGAAAGCAATTAATTATTTAAAAAAAAATAACATGAATACCAATTTTAAAAAAATCTACTCATTGAAAGAATTACCTTCATGTCGAAATTTTTTTTTTTTAATTTTTTTATTTCTTATCATGTTTGTTTTTCATAGCTAATTTGATAAATTGTCATCTTTTAATCTTTGAAAAAGGCATTCATCAAATTTGAGGCAAATTTTTTAAACGATTTTTTTCTTCTTTTTGAATAGAAGATCATCATTGTCGTATTTTCCTCATTCTTCTTTCAAAAATAAATATATTCAAATTTCAACAATATATACATATACAGTGAATATTGTTTAACACGAAATTGAGGGCACTAAAATATTTTTTCGTGTTAAAAGATATTGCCATATATTAAACAAAGAAAAGTTTTTTGGAGCACATTTTCCTTACTTAGATATGAGTATATGCATGTATTTTACAAAAAACCATTCAAGCATTTACGGAATTTGCTCTTTTTCAATTCTTACTATTAGTACACACTCTCCCTATATATATATATATATATATATCTTCATATATAAAAATCTTCTGTGCGTGTGTATGTGACTAAACTCCACTTAAACGGCTGGATCGATTTGGATGAAATTTTTTGTGTGGGTTCAAGTGTGAATTCGAGAATGGTTTAGATTCAAAATTCTGTCCGATATCGTAATTAGTTAAAATGATATTAATTACACGTTCGTTGATCAACAATTATCCTAACCTACAAATCTATTTGTGTAGCTAATTGATTACACACATTAAACATTTTTCTTTGCTTAAAATTATTTCTTATCGGAAATATGTACTAATAAGAGAAACAGTTTTTGTGTGTGTGTGTTTTACTTCTAAGCAACTCAGAAGTATAAAACTTTTGGCACATAATTACTATATGCCCTAATGATGTGCACTATAAAGAGTTTTTTTTTTAAATTTGCTTTAGATTTTTTTTTTGTAAGATTAAATTTTTAAATGATTTTCCCATTTTTTTCAACATGTGGATTTTAATTTGTTAATTTGGCAACGGTCATTTTTGTTTTGCTTATATTTTATTCGATTTTTTCAAACCATTTCTGGATATTGATTTGATTGTGTCGTTCCATTTTCAGCTTAAAAAAATCAATGTAATTTGGTTTAACGTTGCTTATAATTTATTTTATTATTTCAAACTATTTCTGGATGTTATCGATTGATCCGATTGTGATAACTGTATATGTAATGACGTTAGATATTGTAATAGTTTTTGTAATACAAATTTTCATCAAAACGGGTCATATTGTTAAAGCTTATTCATAAAAATTTGGCATTTTTGAATTTAAGACGTGTGTACAGGACAACGTCTGTCGGGTCAGCTAGTATATATATATAATACTTCTACTATAGAGACATGACTCATCAGAACACTTAAGATAAAACATACAAAAACAGAAATTGGAATATAAAATAGATATTAGAATTTAAAAAAATATAT
The DNA here is from genome assembly GCA_019973955.1 of Trichonephila inaurata madagascariensis. Taxonomy (NCBI): domain Eukaryota; kingdom Metazoa; phylum Arthropoda; class Arachnida; order Araneae; family Nephilidae; genus Trichonephila; species Trichonephila inaurata. The sequence continues at coordinate 33,300 of BMAV01008066.1, read as the reverse complement.
GAATGTGTCAGTATTATAAACACTGCTGACTTAGGAGAGCTATTAAATATAAATAATTTATATAAAAGTGGGGTTTAACGTGTTTTCTGGTCTGCCAAAATTACCCGTTTCTGTTAATAATACTATATGTAATTCTACTGAAAATAATGGATAGAATTTCTAAAACCATTATAAAAAAAAAATTACATACCTAAAATGGCATTCAAAAATGTATAGCCTGAGCTGAATCTGTAAATAATAAACAATTTATTGCCAGATTCTGGACCTAGATACAAGTTCCAAGCATACCATTCTCAGAACAGCATTCTCAGAACTAAAATAATTAAATATAGTACATGTGTATATAAATACTACCATTACTTGAGGGACTCTAGGACTATATTTGTATTTGTCTATGCAATATTACTATGTTTAAAATAAAATAAAAGTAATAAGCAATTTTAACTATAATTTGAATATGCAGGTAACTCTAAGTATATCTAACTAGGAAATATGATACATTTATATTAATGATAATAATAATCTATTAATATTCCAAGGAATTTTATACATATAATTTATAATTTCTTTATACAAATAACTATTAATAAAATAAATTGGGTATTTTTGAATTAAACAGTATTTAATGAGAAATGTTTATATAGTTTTTTTCTGATTTTTTCGAAACAAAACATTTTTTACGTTGTATGTAAGTAAAAATAATATTTCTGAATATAGAAACATGTACATTAGTTTCACAATGAGGTACTTTTGTAGTATTGCATTTAATTCTTATAAATGCAATATTACAAATATATATTCTTTAATTTTATTGCAATATATTCTTTAATTAAATTTTTGTCTTTTGTTATATATATATATATATATATAGCGTCGTGTGGCCGGTGTTGTTGTATTTATTTCGAATAAGTTGATAACTTTAGATTGCATTTTACTTTTTTTTATTATCACATGAAACATCAAAGCGTTATGACTTCACAAAAGCATACTTGCATATAAAGACATAGAGCTGCCGCTATTTACACAAATTCAAGACGAACACAAACACAAAGAGAGCGATCACAAATGCGCTGCAGCCGGCTGGCTACATGATTGCAGAAAAGAGAACGAAGAGAGTAGGCATTTCAGAGTCTTGCTATTTACATTCAGCGGGACATCACGTGATTTAGTACGGGGATGGATGTAGCTTCAAAAGTCTCCGGTAGGCGGGTAACCAATTAAAATAATTACACGGTTGTCCTGAAGGACTGAATCTTAAATAATTCAATAGCTATTACAGATTAAATTATTGGATTTATTATATATATATGTATATATTAGTAACTATAACGTTATCTTTTAATTTAATTTCTATATCAAGAAAATTTTCTTCATAGTTGTTACTATTTGTCTGTATTAAATTAAAATATTGCAGATAAAAATTAGTGTTAGTTTTAAAATTATCTTGCTTGCGAAAAAAGAATAACATCTATATTACGAGAAATGTAACATTCAGAAATCTATGAAGCTATCTTCAAAATAATAAAAATATAAATTGACCCTAATTGGGCCACCTTGAGGCAAACCATTAATCTGTAAATAATAAGTACCTTTTTAGGCTTGTACTTTTTTCGTTTAAACCTATTGAGAGCTATCATAATTAACCCTCTGACCGGAACATCATTTTTTTTTGCCACTCTTAGAAACATCCGTCTGACAGACAGGTAATCAATTTTTTTAAAATTTTATTACCTTAAGGCCTGTTTCAAATGTCCTTATCACTCATGAAATTGAGTAGAAGTTTTAATATTTTAATCTTTATGAGGCACATTATAATAATATATTTTTATCACAAGAATTGAGACTAGTACTTTTATATAAAAACTGATTAGAAATTACTTATATTCATGTAAAAATAATTAATAAATAATAAAACCAAAAATGAAAGAACTATAGGAATAGCGGTATGATAGATGATTATAGATAAGAAAAATCGCACATAACACGAGTTGAAAAAAATCGACAAGTACTACCACGTGATCCTCTCATTAGGTAGAGTCCAACTGAAGATGTCAAGGCAGCCCACCTTAAAAATGACACTACAGCGTTATCTACACGCATCAAAGCCAATCATCAACGTCTGAGAGCCGGAGTTTCCGTTCAGAGGGTTAATACTTCGTGAAAATATTCTTTTGATGTAATTTTGGAAATATTTTTATCATATCATCAATATCAATAGAGTTGAAAAGATCTTCAAAATCTAAACTTCAGATTGAAGAAAACTTTTTATCTTTAATTTGTTCATCAAGTTCTTTACTATTTTTAGGTTTGGTGGTCGATTTAAAATTATTTATTGTGTCTTGTAATATTTCATGAAGAATTTTACCTGATTTGCTGGTATATGTATTAAAACCATTAGTAACCGTTTTAAACTTGACTGTTTTTTTATAACATTTATGAATAAGAAAAACATGCGTTAACCTGTCTTAATCGTTCATAAAAAAACAAAATGTGATTATTCTTTTTATCTATCAGAAATTGATGACTTAATAAAAGCTGTATTAGTGTCAATATATTTGTTGTTCATTAAACTATAATAGTACTTACATATGAAGGCAACATTTCCTGACACTTTATCGACATAAACTATAGTAAAATTATTTTTCAATTTTTTAAACTGATTTTTAATACGTTTATAAGGTATATTATCTTTACTAAAGTTATATTTATGAAACTGCTGTATAATATTATATTTGAATTATGTGAAGTGTTAAGTTTTTTTTTTTGCTCAAAAATGACATCAATTACTCAAGTAAGTCAGTCTCACAGTGTGTTTCTTCAAGTAATTTGTGATGAAATGGAACAGGAACGGAAAAATTAAACTAGTATTAACTTGAATTTTTAGGCATTTGTAAGTACCAACGAATTACAGAGGATTAAAAAGCTTATTTCTGCAATGCCCAAGCAGATACTTAACGGAATTCACGGAACAGTTCCTCAAAATTAAAAAAAAAACAAAAACAAATTTTTTTTTATGGTGAGCGCAACATGGAGTAATATGTTAGGTAATTAGGATTAATGATAGCTAATTAAGTAAAAGGAGCTAAAATGGAACAAAAATGTTAAATAGTATTATTTTTGTTTAAAAATAGTGTCATTCTTTCCAAACTAACTTAATTAATTAACTAAATGGCAATTATATGAAATAAGATACTTGTAGGAATACTCAGTTCATTTTTAGACATTTTGAATTAAACTTCCTTTTAATGTAAACTTAAATTAATTTACTCCGACCTTAAATGTAATTTTTTCAGAGAATAATTATATTAAAGGTTAATGAATGACAAAAAAGTTAGTAAAAATTTGTGACATAGCCATCTGTCGATAGCTATGTCTTGGAGTACCGCGTAAGTTAGAGGTGTGGGATTATCGAAAGGATGAGACATTCTATAATTCTTAATACAACTTTTATTAAGAATTCAACTTAAATTACTTATATAACGAACAAACTTATTTTAAGTGAGAATAAACCAAAGTATGCCGATGTATTTAAGTCAGATCGCACAACTAGATCACTTATCAAAATATAATTAATTATCTGCCTAATCTCGCTTTCTATATTATACTAACTTTCGGAATATAACCTTCCTACCTTGGTTGAAGACACAACGACAGTGATACGTTCAAGTAGTTTTATGTACTGGTGTGCAATAGTTAATTCTTGTAAATAATGGCGAGGGTGGGCGTCTCCTTGCTTCTTGAGTAGGCCGTCTGAAGACTTGTTCCGAAGTACTCCACACTAAGCTTTCTCTAAGATTTCCATTATTTCTCGCTAAACTTTCTATCCTTTTAAAGGATATCTTATTTGCATTGTTGCTTCGTTTTTCCTCTTGGAATTGGGTTGGAAAAGTTTTGCCATTAATCGTGGCCGTCAAAGAACGTAGGAGTTATGTTAGAAGAAGAACGCGAGAGATGTAACAAATTATAGTCATAACTAAATATCTTTAGTGAATTTAATATTGGTATAAAAAATGATTTTTGTACAGTTTGTACTGATTCTCAATTTAAGAAATCGTAGTATGTAGTTCTTGGTGTCTCATTAAACTCAGAATATAATTTTTACCACAATTAGGAAGCCGTTGGCTGTAAATACATTGCTGAATAGCAGAATATATTTTTAAGCAAATTTTATTCAAGAAAGATTGAGATATTTTCTTTTTCTTTCTAAGTATACATTCATATCTTAGAATAACATTCATGTAGATGTCGCATCAAAAAGGATTATCTTTCTCAATAACGGCAACATTTGATGATTTTTGTCTAGACAGCGTTACTTAACATTTTTTTTTTTTTCACCAAAGCATAAAAGAAATCTTCTACAAATGAAGTATAAGGTATCTGAAATTCTGATTTATTAATAACAATCCCTCTTATATGTGACTGGGATTTTTAACATTAATATTTTTGCAATATTAGTTGGTGTTTTCTCACAGAAAAGACTGCGATCTGATTTACAGAAAAAAAAGATATATTTTATGAAAAATTACAATAATTAAACTCTAATCAATATAAAGAAACATTTTAACACGTACTATAAAAAAAAAGTCATTTCATACTTAGATCAACGAAGAAAATTTTTATATATATTTTTGTTACTTTTTATTAAATAATTTACAATTAATATAAATGTGTTTATATATAAGACCGAATCACACTATTAAGTGGCAAAAAAGAAAGCGATTTTTATTCCAATTTTCCATTTTCCTTTCAATATAGGGTGTAAAACTATTATTTTTTTTTTGTTTTTTTTACTATTTATTTATTCATTAAATTTAATCATTCCAATAAAATAGTAAGGTAAAAATAAAACACATTCTCAGAAATAAGGTCATCCAAGGTGGGACTCGAATCCACGACCTTTGGTTTAGAAGTTCAACGCACTATCTTTTTTACTACAGAGACACGATGACCGATTTTCCTCTTTATATATGCTGTTGGACTCTTTTTTATATCTGTTACTATTTATTCCTTAAATTAAAAAATAATGAAATAGTATTTGAAAAACATTGTATTAACATCAAGTGTCATCCATTACAAGAATTGAAAAAAGAATTTATATAAATTAAGCAGAAATATTATCACAAAGCATGAAACAAAATTAAATTTATTTAAAACTAATTTTATATTCTGGATAAAAAGTGCACGGAAAACTTGATATATATAGATATACATTATACATCCATATATATAATCCAAAAACTTTGCACTCCTATACACCAAATAGTAAAATCAAAAATGTTGTTTATCCATTTGCTTTACGCTAGATGTGTTACGTTTTTAGTTATGTAAAATAAAATTTATATTTCCATTAATTATTGAAAATACTACTAAAACTGAACTTATTCATTTACAAACTGTTATTATTCAGACTGGCAGGACGACGTATGCATGGTTCATCAAGTATATATATATATATATATATATATATATATATATATATATAGAACAATAAACTAAGATACCAAGTGAAAAAGTTGTATAACCTACAAAACCAAAGAAGATTGAAATTGGAGTTCAAGAGACATAGCAAATGTAGATACAAAAATAGTCTTTGGATTAAAATGGAAACCTATTGCGATTTCTAAAGCTGTCGCTGAATTAGGCCAGTGATTTAGGATTAAGCAATGCTTTATTGATGCACCTTCCCTATGCAGCAGTAATTTTCGACATAATAGAAAACAAAACAGAACCGTGCTGAAAAGTTAAGCCTATTTCTAACACACGGGGTTGATAAACTAGACAGTAAAGTAAAATGAAATTATGAAAAGAGAACAATAATATTTCTGTCATAAGAAGAAATATTAAGAACAAATTCTGTAGAGAAATTTAGGATAAAAACTTGCATGTAAAAATAAAAAACCCTAAAACAAGTAAAGAATGTCCATCTTATAAAATATCCACAAATGAAAGAAAAAAAAATACAAATACACTCTTTGTCAAAAAAATTTGCGCTTCAGGAAAAAATTGTCAGAATAAAACGAAATTTTACTGACATAAGTAAAACATTTATGTAAGTGATGGCAAAATCAAATCGATGAAATACTTGGAAACAAATGGTATATTCAGTGTCCTGTTGGACCACCTCTAGGATGAATACATGAAGTGATACGGTCAGTATTAATGCTACAAGTTCCGTATGATGTTTGCGATAACTGTTGAACGAGATGACCTGCGTCTTCTCATTTAACACAGTTGCTTTAAACGCCTAACTTGACCAAACCCGTAGGTCTGGGGTGGACATTACGTCGATCGCGATTGACCGGTGGACCACCAAGACATTTGGTCTTAACCGCCTGAAGGTTTTAGCAGTTAGTAATTATATACGGAAATATTCAACATTGGCTGTGAAGTATGCATGTTATATAAGTCTTCTACTGACTATAACAACGAAAACTAACTTTAGATAAAAATGTTTTCTTTTTTTTGTATTTTGAATTGTTTGATAAAAAAATCTATCATTTGATATTATAATTGTAGCTATTATTATTATGTTTGTATTTTGCGTTTGGCTTTAAACGCAATTTTAAAAATGTTAGTTTTTTTTTTTGTGTGTGTGTGTTTTCTGTAAGTAAATATTCCGTATTTATTACTAATTTATAATAAATATTGTAGACCTTTTCCCGCCTCACCACACCTAAGACACTAGACATTGGCGTACACAAGAATTTTTCAAGAGGGGACGTGGTCGAGAGTCGAAAGTCTATCACTGTGGTGTCATACCATAATACGGGACCAAAAAACAGAAAAAAAATAAATTACTAAATAAATACTCAGCATTAAATAATAATAGAAAAATATTAATAATAATTACTTAATTAAGTTGAACGTACTGTATACATGGAATTAAAATCAAATGGTAAATAAAATCAAGGGATGTGGGGACGGTCCGGACCAGTGCCACCCTCCTTGTATGCGCCACTCACATTGGGTGAACCACAACAGATTGAAAAAATTAGAAGATCACACTCTGAAAAATTTCAGCCCACCCCAGCCGTAGACTGTCTAATTTGCAGTCCGAACGGATCCTACATTTTCTCGATTGGTGGCAAATCTGGGGAACGAGATGGCCAGAAAAAGATGGGAATGTGATGGAGGTTGTTCTGTGAAATCTTTTTTATGTGTAAGAACTTTCGAGTGCAGTATTTCTTACTTTAACGATCAAGTAATCGATATTCTATAGAATACTATGCTAAATCGTAGAATTCAATCATTGTATATACTTAAACAGGCTTGTCCAGTTATTTCATTAAACACCTAGTTATTCTATGAAATAACATACTTCACACTTTTATTGTAACATACATTTAAAGGAGAAAATCAAACATAGATTAATTGCTTAGAACTTTTTTCTTCTGAATATAAATTATTAGATATAGAAAACACAGGCATAAACAATTTATTTTTTCTGGTATTGGTATTAAGTGTAGAAAATACGAGTTTCAAATACTGTAACAATCTTGTTGATGATTGTCTTATAAAGTTTTACCTATTACATGCATAAAAGATTGAGTAATAAAAGCATTGCTGTAATAATTAAGTCATTGCTTTGAAAAAAAAAAAAAACACCTCATAAATACCATCTGGGATTTGTAACTTATTGCCTAAAGTTATTACAGCATCTGAATGCATAAATAAAAATTTGAGCGATGCATTAATTTTATAATTTTTTCTTCAAAAATACGTGAGATAATATTATGCCAGTATTCAAAATGCTTTATAATTGCATTTCTGAATATTTTTATGGTAAAGAAAAAAGATTAGTTGAAGTGTACATATAATTCAGGGTTTTTTTTTTTTTTTCGCATACCAGCAATATTTTGAAAACGAGTTTAGAAATATACAGTGTTAAAAATTAAAATGTACGTAAATTGTTGTCTCAAAAAGAAAATTTATATTCAAATTTATAAAATTATTTGTTACAAAACCAGGAACTTATTATTGTCAGCTTTTCACCCAAATAAAATTTTGCGTGAAATCTCATTATCGAAAATGAAACTTAAAGCTGAATTCACACCAAGGCTGTCAGCGTCGAGCGTTGAGATTCTAGCCAATCAGAGACTTCTTCTCGTCCTTGATGATGTCTCTGATTGGCTAGACGCTCCACACTCGACGCTGACAGCGTTGGTGTGAATTCAGCTTTACTTAGAGTGTATATTAATGTCGCTCTATAAACCACACACACAACTTGAAGGGTATGGTCAACGTACCTCGTAATTCTGAGAATCTCGGTCAATTGACGAGAACGACACCTGAGCTAGCATACACTTCTCCCCATTTTAACATCTCGCCAAGTGATGTGTGAATATTAACGTCGTGATAGAATGAGAGAATATTAACGTCGCAATTTTCAGCTACATGAGGGCTTTTGGCGACCGACCTCGTCATTTTGAGCCATGGTCAGGTGACGAGGTCGACACTTGAGCTCCCCTCTCATAACTACCGCATCACACCAACCGGAGGATGTTTGAGCTCTCGACAGATAGAATATGCATCCTGCCCCTACACGGCGGGTCTTTTGCGGTACTGGGCTCGGACTCGTGACACGCCAGCCACGATCTGATACCTAGACAATCTGACCTAGGCTACAATGGCCACAAATCGATCTTGTAAATTTGAATCATGATCAAGTGACGAGTAAGACACCTAAGCTGACAATCCTCTCCTAACTTCCACACCACACCAACGGGAGGACGTTTGAGCTCTCAATGGGTTAAGGTATCCGATTACGTTCGAAACTGTGATTTTACAAAAGCACATAAATGGATAATTTTCATGATATTTAGTGTCACTTAGATTAGAATACATGTATAAAGCTGTTTTAAAGATATATTTTGACAAAAAAAAATATTTAAATACAATATTTCGACAAAAACTTAACTTAGAATAATCTTTTTTCAGAATGTTCTCCTTTTGTGAAAAGGACGACATCCACACACACGTCCTTCTGGTTAACAAGATCTCTTGGGAATCCCACTTGGGAAGTTTCTATGGTTTTTTAATACTATTTTACTTGCAACGCACCCTCTGAAGAAGACAATGTGATTATGTAAATTAGGTCTACTATATAGAGTCTAAGCTTTCAAACTAAAGATGAAGTGAGAGAAATGGGATAGATTACTAATGGATCAGTGATTAATCAAATTGATAGTGTAACGCAGATATTTGATAATTGTAATAATTAAAGTGACGATTGGTTACTAGAGATTAAATAGAGATCAGATAGCTAAGAAGGTAGTGTATTCGAACCTGAATTAAGAGTATGCCAGTGCTTCTCAAAGTGTTTATACTTGCGACCCAATTTTGAAGTAATAGGTCTTTTATGAAAATTACATATACATTTAAGTAATAAGAAAAGTATTATGTTGCTTTTCTTTTTCTAATTTTTAAATTGGAACAGATAACAATAAAAGTATAAGAAACTTTTTATGTCAGAATGTATTTTGTTTTGCTTCCTTTTAGTAAATTTTTATAAGCTTTTAAAATCTTTTATTCTCAACTTTTTGATATGCTCGCGCCCCCCTCGTAGGGTTATCACGCTCCCCTAGGTGGGCGCGACCCGCAATTTTAGAAACACTGGTTTATGGTATTTAAAGTTTTCTCGTACTTCACAAGTACCTTGTTAATTGACTCCAAACAGAGTTTTAATTGGGTGTATCTCTTAGTTTTGACAAAAGCCCTCGTTTAGCTGAACAGTGCGACGTTAATATTCAATCAATCAATCAATCAATCTTAGTTTTGACTGCTTGAACTTGTGTTACAAATAAATTAAGTAATTTTGGACATGCCCAGTCTTCTTTCCCTTTCTGCGACATCTCTAGGCATTGGTACTAGAACCTTACAAGCTCACATTCCATATAAAATTAGCTCGTCAGCTAATAGACTGATATTCCTCAAGAAAAAAGAAAAGGAGATCCAACTGGCTTCCAAGCAAAGAAGTGTGTAGTTCCAGATGATGTGCGCTTAGCCAAGGTGGGGAAATCATATGCCAAATATAGTGTCCAACTATAGACGATGTAGGGAATGTCTCAGAAAGGGACATGAAATGAGGACTCGCTACATGTGTGCAGGATGGGATGTCTCCTTGTGCCTTTGCTTCTCATCTCTTTTCATGGTAAATAATTACCATTAAATTTAATTTTCTTTCAGGTGATCAATAATTCCTCGGGAAGTATTCTTCCAACCCCTAAACTTTAAACCTAAACATAAAATTCGGAAAATAAAATATATTTCCTTAAATGCCATTGTTTAATTGTTAATAAAAAAGGAAAAATTGCTAGAAATTCAAAAGAGAAATAAATGGCTCACGAAAGGGTATAAAAAACCTATTCACTCTAAGATCCCTAAGTGTTAGTAATGAGTTCGTTCTACTTTTATTTATTATTATATTAACTTTTAATTTAATTTAAATTTTCCAGACGTGACACACACATACAAGCACAGCTTATGATATCATATCATACTGCATGAAAAAAAAACGCTTTAGGCTATATTTCTGGTTTTAAAATATAAATAAATCGCAAGGAGAAAATATGTTCATAAATGTGCTGATATGTCTCCTTGCCTTCGTAATATAGCAGAAAAATATATAATGTTTACCTATATGTGTTTTTGAGCCTTAAAACACTAAACAAATAGTTGGAACACATGGTTCGTAATAAAATAAATATTGAATTTAAATATTTAATTTAGAATTAATTTTGCAACTCATCCCATAGTTATGCAAATATATAATATGAGAAACAGTAAAAAATATGTATTAATGTGTATGTGTTTAGTTACACTTAACGTAGTAAAAAAAGGCAAATATTGATTTTTCACTTGTTTTATATTCTTCTCTCTAGTCTTCATTTCAGATGCGTTTCTATTTATTTTAAAATATTTTTTTCAAAAATTCAAGTGCTGCATACTTGTAATAAATTTTAAAGGGAGTATTCAAAAATGTAGAGCTAATATGCAAACAAAGATATTTGAATTTCGAAACGAAAGGTGATAAATTTATAAATTTCGTACAATTATCGATAGAGAACCAGAGAAGCTGAATGAAACTATTGCAAAGCCAACTGCATAAAAATGTATTGTTTCTTATATTTGTCATAATGCACAATTCAGCATATTTATAAATAATAATTTGTATTATTTCTCCAAAATCGAGTACTGTTACAATTGTTAGACTTATCAAACAGTAAATGTTGTTGAATATCTGCTCAGCACTTGTACAACCTTAGTCTTGCTTATAGTTTTGGTCAGTGATTTTCAACCACTGTGTCACAGCACTTGTGTGCCACCAAATTTTGAAGTGTGCTATAAATTTTTTAAAAAAAATTATTAATAATATTTTGAGGGAAAAATAAAATATGGAACAGCATCATTCAGTCATTTTATTTTTAAGAAAACTAAGGCTATTCGTGGTATATTTAACAAATTATTTCTTGGATAGATGGATACAAACATTTTTGATTGGGTTCGTAATTCATTTGTGCTAAGGAATATATTTGTACATGAATTAACTGTCAATGAGGAGAAAAAAGAATTTCACTGTGTAATAATCAAGATTTAACTTCATTTGGAACAGTCAATTAGTTCATTTTGGATTAAAATTAGAGGCGATTATGTCATAATATCCTAAAAAGCTTTAAGAATATTGCTACAATTTTCCAAATCTTTTTTGCGCGAATTCCAATTTTCAGCATTAACAAAATAAAAATGAATATATATATATATATATATATATATATTAACTTTTAAATGTGGATGACGAGATGAGAGTGGCAATATCATGTTTATGCTCAAATACTAAAGAAATTATTAAAAATCATCAAGGTCAAATTTTGCATTCAATATGTTCTTATAATTAATTTGTTAATTATATAAGATTACTCAACAATGTCTTTGACGTACGTATTATTTTATTTATCATTGAAAATTATCACCATAAACTATTTTACCGAGTGTGTTATATAGATATGTTATATTTCTTTAAACTTATTTTCTTGTTAGTGTGGCGCCAAATTGTTGAAAAGTTGTGAATAACTGGTTTAGGTGGCCAACGATTGAAATACATTCCCGTTTTTATTAGGTTCTTCTGTATGTGTATGGTTCTATATATATATATATATATTGAGTTACATCAATTTTACTTGTAATATTTTTCTAGAAAATAAATTTCTACAAATAAATTAAAAAAATATATTTAAATCAAAAGTATTTTATAAGAGTGTAATAATCTATAAGTAAGTTTTATATATGTAATAAATTATTTTTCAGATGCAATTGGTTGGAGAATAAAAATGTTTAAATTGAATTTATCCATTAATAAAGATTTTTACAAATATCTGTAAGCTACGGCAGCGTCATTACTTGAGACACGGAATATTCATTTAGATTAAGAAATTAAGTTTTGGACGTATTTTGAGTTATGTTTTCCTTCACCCATCTTTGATTGTTTTCTGTCTTCCTTAAATGAGGAGATTTATACTTCTGTTACACTTCTCCAAATTGATTGAAAATTGTAACGTATGAATTCTGCTCCCCCCTCCCCTTTTGCCAAAAGTTAACAATAAATTTTCTTTCATGAACACAAGAAGCTAATGGACTCAATTCATGCGATGTCATTGTCACAGGATATTGATATCCACGTGTTTTTATCCAATCAGCTCAAAACCTCACATGGTGTCATAGTTACAGGATAAAAGTAATCACGTATATTTCCAGCTAATCAGCCGATGTGTCGTTGTTGCCAAATTTTGATCTTTTCAGAAACTTTATCGAAGAAAATTCAAATTTGTCAACAACAATAATGCACATAGGTAGACAAAATGCATTTTATTTAAAAGTACATGCATAAAATAGCATTTTTTTTAAAACTTTAAAATCTTTTGAAGACATTTATTTTTTATAATATTTGAACACTTTTACCCAATTATAAAATGCGAAATTTTTTACCTAAGTTTTACAAGTAGAACAACACGTACAATTAGTTTGATGTCTGTTTTGAATTTCTTGGAGAACACACGTTTGTCTTTAACATGTGACCGTCATGAATTCTCACGCAGTGGAATTTGATGCAAGCATATATAGGAAACTATAATGCACGTGCGTTTTTCTCTCTCTCTCTTTTTTTTTCTTTCTTCAAAAACTTTTAATCACCGGTAGATTATCGATAAATGAAAATCGACTAACTTTCATTTTTGCCAAAATGATAGAAATACTTGATCATACAATTTCGTCCGATCAGATTCTTTAAGAGAAGAAGGCAAGATTCAATAGAGGCAGCGTATCAAACATTTCACCTAAAAAATCCCTACAACCATTGTGACGTCTCTCGCGTTCTTCTTCTAACATAACTCCTAAGTTCTTTGACGGCCACGATTAATGGCAAAACTTTTCCAACCCAATACCAAGAAGAGAAACAGGGAGAAAATGCAAATAAGATATACTTTTAAAGGATAGAGGGTTTGGTGAGATGGGACGGCAATCTTAGAGATAACTTAGTGCGTAACAGATCGGAATAAGTGTTAGACGACCTAATCACAAGGAAGAAGGATACGCTCATCTTCATTAATATTGTTAATTATAAGAAGGATTAATAGTGCCTGAGTATATTTATTTACAAGTAGCAGAATAGGAGTGTCTTCAACCAAGGAAGGAGGATAACTCTATAAAAGGTAATATTTTGTATAGGAAGTTAGATTAGGCAGATAATTAAATATAATTAAGATAAGTGATCTAGTTGTGCGATCTGACTTAAATATTCAGTTTAATTTGTGGCTTATTCTCACTTAAAGAAAGTTGTTCTTTAGAATTAAGTAATTTAAGTTATTCTTAATAAAAGTTGTGTTAAGAATTACAAAATGTCTCATCTTTTAGATAATCCCTCACCTCTAGCTTACGCGGATCCTACACGACATGGTTATCGCAGGATGGCTATGTCACACCATAACTTAGAGACAAACCCCTTTTGAAAATGAAGAAGAAATTAGTAACACAAGAAACGTTATTGTAGCAGCTGTGTAAGGATCTCGTCCACGCCTGGAGATGTGAGAGAAAGAGAAAGAAGACTAGCCATGTTCAAAATCTTGACTCGTAACAATATCAACAACATTCAATCAAAACTAAGATGCACCCAATTAAGGCTATATGGAGTGAATTAAAAAAATACGTGAAGTATGAGAAGACTTTTAAGTACCAGTACTCTTACTTCAGGTTCAAATACACTGGCTTCCTAGCTATCTAATCTCTATTCAATCTCTGGTGACAAATCGTCACCTTAATAGTTACAATTATCAAATACTAAACATCTGCGTTATACTTTAAATTTGATCAATCACTGCTCCGCTAGTAGCCTATCCTATCTCTCTCTCTCTCTTTCTCTAGTCTGAAAGCATAGACTATATATAGTAGACATAATTTACATAATCACATTCTCTTCTTCAGAGGGTTTCTTTGCAAATAAAATAGTTTTTAACCCGCGGTCACTCGCGCCTCTTTTTACTACCGTCGTTACTCGCGGGGTGTAGAGAACACCCCAAACTTTTAACACGTGTATTTAATTATGAAAATAAAATTAAGTCATTATGATACATATTTATAAAGTACAAGATGTTTTTTTTATGTTATACAAATAAAATTATTAAATTTATTGCATACAAATGAGACTAACATTAATTTAAACTAAACATGCAAAATTTTCATTTTAAAACACATAATTTCATATTTTTTCATAAACCATTATAAAACGTATATACCAGTAATAAATATACTTTATAATTAATGAGATAATGATAGTAGAAAGTAGAAAAATAATATTTTAATCATTTTCCAAACATTCAAAGGAGACTGTATAAAAATTCTCAACTTCTCGCGGGAGTTCTCAGCCCCCAGATAAACTTTTGAAGGTCATTACATTCCAATCATTCGAGAAAGAGGGATGGCATCAGGCCTGAAGGTACAATGACCTAAAATGGGCAGCTACAGAAAAAATCGTGTTTCTGCGCATTCTTTTTAGAATCCTGGGAGGATTTTTTTGTTGCTGGGGTGTACAGAACACCCCGCGAGAGTGATCGCGGGTTAAGGACCTAAAATTTCCCAAGAGGATTTGTTAATCAGAATGACGTGGATAGAGTCGCCACAGCTTTACTGCAAAAATTCATCGCCTTATAATGCTCAGTCCGAGAAGTTTTGAGAATCCTTTCTCGTATATTTTCAATTTTTTTCTTCTTTTATGCTGGAATTCCCACACGCTTTCACCAATATCAAATTAGTTTATTTTTTTAAAAAGATCATTATACTCGTGCAAAATTTCTTTTTAGTTTTGACACACAGTTAGAGTCAATGTATAATCGCCTGCTTAACCCCCCAAAAAGAATTTAAGTCTCAAAAATATGCTATAACAATGATGACACACTTTATTGTAGATTAAAATGTGACACTTATGCATCAGAGGATAATCTTATCAATCTATCCATGTTTTACGGTAATTTATGTACGTTATTAGACATAATATAAGTTTATAAAAAATATAATCAAATTACTAATAATTTCTTGAAAGTAGTAAGTCTAATATGCTTATTTTGAAAATTGTTTCTTTGTTATTTGTCCCTTTTTGGCATATTTTCGGGAACAAGCAATTTTTTCGCTTTTAACATAAACTCGAAAAATATATATATATATATATATATATATATATATATATATATATTATGTAAGTAATAAATAAAAATAGAGCGAACTCTTTACCATCGCGTAAGGATTTGTGGGTAAATAAGCCTATTTAAAGGTGGAACGAGCGCTGACGAAGAACACATACTCGAAAATGCTTAGCTGGTGACTGTTGTCCGAAGTATTGTTAATGTTCTACTCGGTTGCGCGCCAAAGGGCCGAAATGTTGGATTTTATGTAATTGAAGCAAAATAAAGAAGTTATTATATAGAAGGATGCCTTCCTCATTTTACCAGCAGGCTTGGGGCCTGACATACATATATATATTTAAAAAAATAAGAATTATTTCCATTCCTACTTTGAATGGATGAATATTAAGTATTTTGTTAACGATTGAAAAATTTAACGATATATACTTATATATATATAAATATTTATATATAGGGAGAGAGTGAATTAATAGAAGAAATTGAAAAAAAGACCATGATTTGTCTGCTTTGTTGTAACAATGCATACTGGGTTTGGTTATTTGGCTGAAAAACCGGCTTTCGACGCCAACTTTTGTCATTGTTCTAACAGTTACATTATTACAACAATTGAGACGTATCTAAATTGGCGTCGAGAACCAGTAATTAATTTAATTAAGTTTAAGTAATGAATTAATATTTGAAAAAACTGTATCAACATCAAGTGTCATCCACTACAAGTTCAAAAAAATTATTTGAACTTGAGTGGATGAATAGAAAGTATTTTACTAACGATTGAAAATTTGAACAAGATAACTATATATATATATATATATATATATATATATATATATATATAT
>BMAV01008065.1:15502-48196 GCA_019973955.1 Trichonephila inaurata madagascariensis | reverse complement strand
TATGCTTACATCAATAAAAATTCCAACCAACGTGTGAAATATAAAAATGTTACAATGGTATATATAAATTTAATAATAATTTTATAAAAACATAATCAATGGTTAACGTTACAACAAGTTTTGCACTTATGTGAATACAAAATTATTTTATATTGTAACATTTTATGTCAAATAACAAATAAATCAGGATTTAATATTTTCAATAGTATTTCTGTATAATGCACAAAATTGTTAAAACCTATACAAAAACTATAATAATTTTATAAAAGTTGAATTTATAGGTACATCAACCTATGCGGCCCCCTTTATTACTGCTTGATTTACATGTGGACTCTAATGGTAAAAACATTTCCCTACCTCTGGGGACTTACAGAGTACATTTTAAATTCAACATTGATGTTGGTTTATTTGGAGCTTCTGGTTAAGCTAATTTTTTATTTCGTCACGATAAATCAATTACGTAAAGCCTCTGGACGTTTCACAAAAAAGTTCGAAGAAGTGTAGAGATGCATTTAGATTTAAATAATTTAATAAACTGATAAGCCACATACACCAGCGTTTCTCAAAATGTGGGGTGCGCTTCCCTTGGGGGCGCGATAATTCTACAAAGGGGGGGGGCGCGAGCATATTAAAAAATCGAAAACAAAAGGATATTTAAAAAATTATTAATTTACTGAAAGTAAACAAACAAAATAATTTCTGATATAATAAAATATATAATACACTTATAAATGTATCAGTACTGTACAATGTATATTTTAGTATTAATTTAACAATACTAAATTAAGAACAAGTTTGATAATTATCAGTCAGCCCATGGGCTTGTATTAACACTTATCTTGATAATTTTTTGTACGGTTTATAAATAATTCATTAACTGCCGATTAAAAGTTACGCGATTCGCTCCCCACCGTTTACCACGTAGACGAGCGTATTTTGATGTTTTTTTGAAGGGGAGAAAAGAAATGTAAAAAAGCAAATCCTCTGAAATAAATAAATTCTTCGCAAACATTTTGAAGGTTCTTTTATAGCATTCCAAAGCCGTCGGAATAATTTTATAAATAGCACTGCACAGAAAAGATCGCACTTTGGAAAGACGCGTATATATACGTCCGGAAAATTAATGTTTTGGCTGAGTGAGATGTTTTCTTACGTCGGTGGCACATAAGAAGTTAAAGTCGAATTGTAGCTTTAGTGTCAAAGTATAGTATTATTGAACTCAATACATTGTTATTGTATGGAGGGGGCGTGATGAAAAAGACGATTGGAATAGTGGGTCGCGTATTATTTTTATTTTATTTTTTTTTAGTTTCAACTACCTTAAAGTAATAACCATTTGCCTTTATGTGAAAAGTGCTTTACATGGCACTATTTCTGCACGTAATCATGTGCTTCTTTATCAAATTTTCATGATGTCAGAGTTTGTGCATTTTGATAATACTTGAAAACAACTGAAAAGGTGTTTGTGGCATTTCATTCAAATGGGAATAAATCAGAAATTTTTTTTTTGTGTGTGTTCAGTTTGGAAATATGTATCATTTTCTGAGACTTTTTCTGCCAATCGTTTCAACTAGCCTTCTTATCCAACCTTGATTTCTTATTATCCTCGCTTGTCATTAAGAAAAAGTATGGTAAATGAGATATCTCAGATAAGACCCATGTCAATGAATCATTTATCAAAATTACTCGAATTTTGGGTTGTTCATTATACAAATGACAAAGTTACGTAAGTTATCCTAACGTTAATTCATTTTATAATTGTTATATTAAAACTATTGTCAGAGAAATGCAGATAAGCAAAAACATTCTTAATTATTTTAAAAGTATGGCATGTTATTTTTGAATTACAACTCACAATTGCCTTTACGGAAATAGACTTGTAAGAAAATGACATTTCTAGCAATGCTACTTTGTACACTTGAAAGAAAAGATGTCCATCGAAATTCTTTTAACAATACTGTTGTATTATTGAAGTTATTTGTCCATGTCCTGCGACTCTAAATAAACTTTGAAATGTTTCTTACTCATTTGCGGTTACTTTTCAAAGTAAATTAAATTTGGATTCTCGAGTATTCTGGAAAAAACATTCTTTTTTTTTCTTCTCTTTGGTTTTTTTCTTTACTTTACTTTCTTTTTTATTCTTTTCCTATCAAGGACTTTCTTCTACAACAGGACTAATGTATACAGAAGAGCAATTGAATCAATATTTATCAAGTAACTTTTAACATCAACTTTCGTCCTGATGAAGGTAATTATTCGTATTTAAGCGTACTTTACAAGTCACCAGAAGCTTTGAAAAGACAAACTCCGAAGCTTAGGGCAAGGATTTCTGGAACAAATATAGTTTTAATGTACCAAACTTTCTTTGTTTCTCTATATTACCTTAATGAAATAAAACTTAGAAGAGAAAATACAGTTAAGAGTCATACAAAAAGGGTAAACACGTAAAAATTCACTTGTAATAAATCTAAATTATTATTAATAATATTCCACGATTATTAAATAATAATCTACTTATCCCACTGAATAGAACAAAACACACACAAAGTGTAATGTATTTTAAAAAAGTAATAATAGATATATTATGTAATGTAACATATTTTACTAAGAAAATATAAAAACAACAAACAAAATTAAAAAATTTTGAGGGGGGGGGGGGGAGGAGGAAATGTTGAAATAAAAAATAAGAATAAATTGCCCCCAAATCAGATAAGTATCTAACTAAGTTCAAAGGGAGTGGAATCTACTATGAATTAAGTAAATAACAAGTACACACCAAAACGTACATTAAATCGTACTAAAATTTTAAGAAATGTAATGGTTATATTCTCAGTAATATCTAAGTTAACGTTTTAAAATTATTAATTTTATCGCAATTATTATATTCTTATTGAGTGAATAATAGTTATACAGTAAAAAGATAGACATTACATTCATACATATTGCTATAGGAATATTAATGATCCAGAAGGGAGCTTAAATAATGTTAAAAATATTTTTGTCGTAAATATTGTTTTTTAATTTTTTATGATTTTTATTTAAACGCAATGTTATTTCCAAATATTCAGCAATAAGTTGTTTATTGTCTGTTTAAATAAAGTTTAAGTAAACAGAATAAAAATAATATTTTAAAATGATTTTATTTTTAAAATAACCTTTTTTTATACCAGATGCGCGTGCTTAAACTGAAGGGAGAGATGAATTGCAGTGACAGATTATGTATCAATTAACTTTTGAATCACAGACAAAAAATCTCCTCTTACTCTATCAGCAAGACTACCTACAACAAATCATTTTAGCTCAATATGTAGAATGCAATAAAGTAAACAAGGATCATGATTACTATTTGCTGTGTAGAAATATTTTAATTCTTTCCCTATACTCACTTGTTAGTTGGACTGTATTTTCTCTATTTAATAATTTGTGGACTGCAGGAAGCTGCCATTATAGATTATATTTTTTTACCAAGTAAATCCCCTGAAGGTATTGCCATAAATTCAGAATTAAATTTTAAAGTATTTCTGAATGTTTATTGCACGATTTTAACTCGCGCAGCATTAGTCGCTCTTCGCGTCGAGTTTTTATTTGATTTCAAGCCATGTTTTATGAAACTTTGCTAAGTAAACTGTCAGGATTGCCGCTGTAATTTGACTGTTCGGTTTATCAATGTGTGGAAATGTAAAGATACTAATGTACGATGTACTAAAGATAAAGTACATTTTAGACACATTGTTTTAAAAAAAGTATTAAAAGTATGCAATTACTTTATATAATTATATGTGTATGATATTTTTTTCTTTCAAATAAAAAAAAATTCCCTTTTTTAACATGCTTTTATTAGTTTCACTTGTATGTAACAGAATCTTTGAACTTAATTTTTACACGCTTTAAAAGGTCAGATTTATTCGGAATTTTGCACACTTGTCAAGGATAGATGACAATACAATAATTTCATAATTTTGTTTCATTGTTCTGATTAGGATCCTCATTATTAAGGATTTTAAGGATTTCGCGATTTGCCGACTAATTCATTATATCGTTTCCAGATTTGACGACTAATTGCATAAAACATTTTCAGATTTGGTGACTGATTCCATATGCTAAATCCAGATTTGGTGACTAAAAGATTAAGGTGCAACCCTAAAACCGCAAATCAGCGTGTGGTTAATACAAATAAAACAAAAAAAAGTGTTCTTTATGTTCTTTCTTACCATAATATAAGTCTAGTTTGTTTGAAAATGGAAATAAAAAAAATTGCATGGGAATAAAGTAATTTATGTTCTAACTGCAATATATTTTTTTTATTATTTTTATAAAGTAATACTTTTAGAATTGATGATACGAATTAACATTATAGCAATACGTTTAAAAGGTGATAAATTTATGTTCTAGCTGCTAAATATATATATTTTTTATTTTGGAAAAGGAATATGTTTATAAAAGTGATGATACGAATTAACATTATAGCAATACGTTTAAAAGGTGATATAATACGATTGACATTTAATATCTCTTCTTAACACACTTTTCTTAGTTGGACTTGTATCTATAGAAGCAGGATCTGTGAAATATAACGATACGGGACTCCTCCGAGGCCCCGTAAGCGGAAACAATAAATATCCTTCAGAGCAAGACTAATTACAGCAACCACATAATTCCGGCTCCAAATATCAAAATCAAGGATAAATTCAACAAAGAATAAATGATAGTTTTAAGAACTAAAAAAAACAGTCTTTTATTGTAGATTGAACTAAAAAATAAAAAATAAATTATAGTTTAAAAAAAACTAAATCCCCGCTTTTATAGTGAATCGAACTAAAAAGTAAAAAAATAATTTTAATATAAGAACAAAATGATTAGCGTGAAAATTAATGTCATTGTTGTAAAAGCGTGGGGTGCTTTATACTACATTTTTACTCTTAACTCAGCATTTCGGAATAGAACTAGTAAGAAATTACAACAAAAAATTAATACATAGAGCGCCCCACGCTTTTATCCCAATGACATTAATTTTCTCGTTAATCATTTTATTCTTATTTTAAGAATTATTTTTTTACTCTTTAGTTCGATTCACTATAAAGCGTTTTTTTTTTTTTTTGTTATTTTTTTAACTATAATTTATTTCAACCCTTTTTGTGGTAGAGGAATGCGAATTAGGCTTCTTTGAGAGACTTGCAATTGGTCTTCTTGAGTATTATAATTTTGTTTCTATTTTTTTGCAGTTATTCTTCGATGAAATTGTTTCTTAGCCAATTAAAGTAATCCTCTGGATCATTGTCAAAACTATTGTGGCTTTAGGGTATCCGTGTACTTGCGACAACGTGTTTTTAATAAAATGGAGATATGGGGAGCTTTTTGAACTTTTTGGTATATTTTAAGAAAAAATACTAAAATTAAGAAGAGGAAATGAAATTATTATGACTAAAATGGGAGAAAATGGGTAAAAACTTACAAAAAATTACTAAATGAGGCCCAAACTGTTCAAAAAGTTTATGAATGAATTCTCAATTTTTCAAATTTTATGTGTTAATTTGGTATTTATTTTTGAAATGACCTTCATATAAGAGATATTTTAATTTTTAAAAAAAATCTGCAGCACTTTATATATATATTGTAGTTATTATATGAAACTATTTAAAAAAAAACAGTGAATATATTTACGTAAGTGAATGTAAATTTTGTAATAAAACAGCGGTTGATCATTCTGATGGATAAACACTTCTACTATTATACAGAGCATACACAAAAAATATCAATTAATTGTTTTCAAAACTTTTCGAGCAATCGCTGTCCCCGTTTGAGCATTTTCTAAAAAACACATTTCGAGTAAAACGCATTTTAATGTTTGACTTCTTACTTACAGTTGTAGTATGTTGCTCTTACTAAAACACTTGAAATTTTTGTTCTAGTAAATGGAAAATAAAAAAATTGGCATTTTTATAAGACTAATAAGATGGCTTATTAAATAAAATCATAAAAGTAATTGTCAATTTTTGACAAAATTTATGATTTTAGGTTAGTCGGAACCCTTAATTTAAGAAGAGTAAAATGCATTGAAAAAATGTACATTTCAGAAGAACGATTCTTTTATATTAATTTTTTTTTCTCTCTCTCTCTAACACCCTAGTTATAATATCTGTTTATCTTCCTGTGTTTTTAGTTTTTTCCAACTTTATTTTGTCTTTTTATTTTTGAATACTGAGGTTTTCTTTTATTCACTGTTACATTTCTTGTACCTTTTTCGTGTCAAGGAGTCACATTTCTCCTTTTATTTCTATGCACATCAGTTTTTAAGAAAAAATATGGATATAATATAAACTAGCAACTGAACGTACGAGGTAAAAGATTTATGATTGGTAAATTCAATTATATTTGGATCTCAAGGAAAAATCCAATTTATAATTTGATAAAATCTCTGCCACACATTTAACTATGGACCTTTAAATGGCCCAGTAAAATAAATTTAGTTCTTTTCTTTGCAAGTTTGAAAAAAACTACTAAATAAAAACTGTAAATTAAGACATATAAATGCATAATTAAAATACTTACATGTGTATATCATTCCACTATTTTTCTAGGAATTACATTTCAAATTGCTTTATTAAATATTTCTCAAGCCATAATGAAATGAATAAATCATTAATGTAATATTTCAGCAATTAATAATGTGGCTGTAATCTGCATTCCCACAAATCACATCTATTCCCCTAGGGAATACATTCAGTTAAAATGTAAGCTTGATAAATCCGTTCTGCAAATCTGCGAATAGTTCTAATTTAAATGGCTTGCTTTTCCTAACAATAAATCCTTTTCAAAAGGTGAATAAGTAATAATTTAACAAAATTTCCTTTCATTATTAAACACAATCGTGTACTCTATTTTGAGATTTACACAATACTTTGACTGTGTTCTTAACGTAAGAAAACTTTATTGTCTCAAGAAAATAAATATTGAAATGTAGAATTTTTTTTTTCCCAATTGGCTGCATTTTTGCAACAAAGACTTTGCAGAAATGGCAAGTCCCGAAATGTAGTAACCATTTCATGGTGGCGCCATCTAGTAACAATCCTCGTTACCGAATGTTTGGCGCTTGAACTTATTCAATTCCAGCTCTTCGACAAATGTTATTGAGGTGATTTAATTTTGTCAAGAAAAACAAAGCCAAATTGATACTCAAGGTATCTTTTACATGCCACATAGTTATATGACATGTATGCCTACGATTTTTACATCCAGACATTTTATCAACTCCAGCTGGGATCGAACCCGCAACATCCACATATTTTTTAATATTCTTTTTTGGCCGCGGTAGCCTAGTGGCCAAGGTAGTGGAGTTGTGTCCGGAGTGTCCTGAGTTCAGACCTAGTCCCGCTGGAGACCCGCCGTGTAGGGGAGAGATGTACGTTAAATCTGTCGATAACTGAAACGTCTTTCCGTTGGTGTGGCGTGGTGTGGTAGTTTGGAGAGGGGTGCCAGCTCAGGTGTCTTCCTCGTCACTTGATCATGGTTCAAAATTAGGAGGTCCGCCGCCAAACGCCCTCGTGTAGCTGAATAGAGCGACGTTAATATTCACTCACTCACTCACTTTAATATTCTTTTTGTTTTGGTTCTAGGAGTATATCATTGTTCAAAAGCCAGGCGTAATGCTTCGAATAAATGGCTTTAAAAATAAAAGCACATTACATGATATTTCAGGATTCTTCTCAAATAAGGGGGTGCGTTGTTCAACAAATATACGTAAGGTTTATGAGATGAATTTTGAAAGTATAAGTTCACGTAATACGCTGGAATATAGGATAGTATTTAATAGTTAGGAAAAATTCTCGAATAGCAATACATAGGATATGATAAATTATTGCAACTAACTTTTCATGAAATTCATTTTTCATTCTCTTTCGGACAAGAACAACTCGAAAGCATTAACTATGGAATGGACTTTCTAAAAAGTTTATTCAGGTGAATACGCGTGAATTTTATTTTAACTTTTACAAGACGAGTGGTCGAGATTTCGTCTAGAAGCAAATGCCTCTAAATTTGGATTTGGTTTACAAACCTACCACAGATTTCTTTATTTCACTCTTAACAATTTTCTGTGAACACAATGTTTCGTCCATTACCAATGCCTGTACTCTCTGAGGTCCTCAAAGTGGTCAAGGGAACGGAATCGTGGCCGGCTTGTCATTATTTCGAGCCCTTTGCTGCTGAAGACACGCCATGCAGAAGGAGCTGATATACGTTGAGTATGTCGATGTTTAAACGTTCTCCCTTTGGTGTGGTAGGGAAGTTAGGAGAGGGGGTGCCAGCTCAGGTATCGTCCTCATCACTTGACTATGGTTCAAAATTACGAGGTCCATCGTCAAAAGCACTCGAATAGCTGAATAATGCGGTGTTAATATTGTGGCCGCGGTAGCCGAGTGGTATAGGTATTGGACCGTGGCTTGCCTGGACATGAGTTCGAGCCCATTACCACTAAAGACTCACCGTGTAGGGCAGCGATGCATGTTAAATCTGTCGAGAGCTGAAACGTCTCCCGTTGGTGTGGTGTGGTAGTTAGGAGAAGGGGGTGCCAGCTCAGGTGTCGTTCATGTCACTTGACCATGGTTCAAAATTACGTGGTCCATCGCCCAAAGCCATCGTGCAGCTGAACAGTGTGACGTTAATATTCAACCAATCAATCAAATCGGCATTAATATTTACTCAACCATTCACTCACTGAGATCCTGAAAAGCGCAAATTCAACTTGCCATTTGTAAGTGGCGCATATGGAACTCAACAGAATAATACAAAAGGAATTTTTTTCATCTAAGGACCTATCAGCTATAGCCTTACACGGACTAAAACTATTGTGAACTTTCGAAAGACCAGTTACTACTATCTCATAGCACTTCAGTGGCGAACTCTTGGCTGGAGTGTCGTGGGTTCGAGTCATGTTGCCACTGAAATCCCAGCGTGTAGAAGGGGCTGGTACACGTAAATCTGTCGTAGCTCAAAGTCTTTCCGTTTTTACGGTATGGTAGTTTGGAGAAAGAGGGACCAGCTTTGATGTCGTCCTCGTCACTTGGCCGATGGTAAAAAATACCAGGTCTATCGGTAATAATCCTCGTGTTGAGTTATAGTGCGCGCGAAGTTAATATCTTACATTTACTCGTCACACACTAATATCTTATTGGAAAGTCAAGTGAAGAGTTTCCGTCTTTACGACACCTTTTGTTAAGAAGTTATTTTATTCACGCAAAAAAAAAAAAAACGCTTTGTAATGTTGTGAGGGTGGATGCAAAACATCTCGGGGGCTTGAGATGATGAATACAGACTATTTCAAGCGCTTGACCATCAAGTTGACGATGTGAACCAGCTTCTCACAGTGAGCGAGTGAGTGAATGTTAACGTCACACTATTCAGCTCTCGAGGGGTTTTGACGATGGACCTCGTGGTTTTGAGCCATGGTCCGGTGTTGAGGACGACACCTGGACTGGGACCCTTTCATTTAACTTCCACACCAAACCAACAAAAATAAGTTTCAGCATCGACAGATTTAACGCACATCGCCTCCCTACACGTTGGATCTTCAGTGCTACAAGGCTCAAACTCATGAAACGCCGGCCACGTGTCAGTTTCTTGACCACGAAGCTACCACGACCACCTAGCTTCTCACAGAAGGTGGCGTCTACTGGCTAGCAAAGCGAATCGCAGTTACCGGCCCAATCATTATGCAGCATTAAGTAACGAAAAAAGGTGAGAATAGAACAAAAGTACAGTATAAATTTGCGTTAAAGAATTGTGGTTTATGATTTCTTAATAGTTTTCCTTGGATATCTAGGGAAGCCATGGTAGAATAGTTGCCATGCTCACAAACTCATGGTCGGCGTTGTCTGGTCACGGGTTTGAGTTCCGATGCTACTAAAGGCCTGTGTAGGGAGGCTGATTCGCGTTAATTATATCACGTGCTATGTCTCATAGTCTTCCCATTGATTCGTGTGGAATTTAGATACTGGGGTGTCAGTTCAGGTGTCTTCTTCGTCACTTGTTAGTTTTCCAAATTGCGAGGTTCGTCGCTAATAGCCTTTGTGTTACTCTAAGTGTAATATTAGAAAACAAATTTTTTCACATTCCTATAGGTCAAGTTCTCTCCTTCTTACATGAGAAATTAATTCCTGTTTAAGTTATTGTTTTTGATTTTTTCGTATTATATCGCCGACCAATTACGTTTCCAAATGCCTCGATATACAGCCAATAGTAGAATTATGTGTTCACGCATGTTCCAACACAATAATAATAATAGCAGCTTTGAGCGACGTTTTTTGAATTTGCGAAATTGGTTGATGCTACAACACATAGATACCTTATTTTTTCAGAATTTTATTACGTTCTTTCTGTCTTGTAGGAAGTCCTCATTTATTCTGAAAAAATTATGCAAATATAAAAGAGATATCAAATCAAATGCGTCCCTTTTGACCTCTGACAATTGTATTAAATTGCGAATCACAGATATTCTGTTGTTTTGCCCTTGAGTCAAATTAAATGAACCAAACGAACAAACGAAGCAACGAGGGATTAAGGGAGATTTTAATTTGAATTCCGTAGGCAGGAAAACATTCACTTAAGTACAGCGTTTGTTTTATATTGGATTAGCTTTTTTTTAGTTTGTGTACGCACCAAGAGAGATGACAAACTCGATTAAAAAATAATAACAATCCAGAGCATGTAAGAAGCAATTCTTTTGTTCAACATAACTCTTTCCCCACGACAATTTTCGTCTTAGAAATTCTCTTTAATCAGCAGAACTCCGCCAGAAGGTTGTTTTTGTCTATTGAATCGTGTACTTATCCCTTGAGGGGTTCACAAATCATTGAACCCGTTTCGCTAAGAACATCATTCCGGCAACTAAAAACAAAATTTGTGAACAAATGAACATTTTTCGAAGAAACAATATGGGCTTTTTAATTTCGTATTTTATTTCCTTCAGGAAAATCTTTTGTTCCTATTAAATGCAATGTTCATATTTATTTTTTTTTCTAAAAAAAAATATTGACTTAGTGATTATATTTCTTTGGTACTATATAAGCCATTTATTTAACCTTTTTTCTAAATCTTAATTCTCTTGGTTTTTATTTCTTCTCGTTTTATATTTATTTCAATGTAATATCTTTATCATCGAAGGGTTTTATTGATTTATAATCATAAACGAAATTTGATCTTTTGTAGATTTTAATGAATTAATTGATACATTTATTTAATATTGAAATGATTTTATCCACCAATTTTAGTTATTAATAATTATTTTATTCACAAATATATATCTATATTATGCTGTTATTTATAATCCTTCAAGGACGCCCCTGATTATATACTTATCTATTCAAAACTTAGGTTGAAATAAAAGAAAATTGTGCTGTTTCTTAATAAGATTTTAATTGCCTTTAAATTGCATTTGGAAAAAAATTTGTAGGGCAGGAAAGACATACAATACTTAAGACCATCTGTAGTGTGGAGTGAGAGAGTGAATATTAACGTCACACTGTTCAGCTACACGAGGCCTTTCGGCAAAGGATCTCATAATTTTGAACCAGGGTCAAGTGACGAAGACGACGTCTGAACTGGAACCCCTCTCTTAATTACCACACTAACGGGAGGATGTTTGAGCTCTCGACAGATCTAAAGTGCATCACTCCCCTATACGGTGGATCTTTAGTGGTACTGGGCTCGAACTCGTGACAAGCCAGCCACGATCCGATGCCTTGACCACTAGGCTACCGCGGACACTCTGTAGTGTGAACAAAG
The DNA here is from genome assembly GCA_019973955.1 of Trichonephila inaurata madagascariensis. Lineage (NCBI taxonomy): Eukaryota > Metazoa > Arthropoda > Arachnida > Araneae > Nephilidae > Trichonephila > Trichonephila inaurata. The sequence goes on along the minus strand of BMAV01008065.1, from coordinate 36,418 downwards.
TACTTCATGAATTTGGCGGTGTTCTTTAGATTTCATGGAGCGATAACGATTTCACTTTGGCGAATTGTATATTTTAATAACCTGTATGCAATGAAATGTAAACTTATTCCGATAAGATCATGTATTCTCTACACTTGATAGCTATACCTTATTTAAAATCGAACGTAGGACACTTTAGGGGCAAGAAAGTTCAAAATAACAGGACAACAAAGTACCCTTTCTGCGAACACTGTCAAGACGCGGATTGATTGATTGATTGAATATTAACGTCACACTGTTCAACTACACGAGGGCTTTTTGGCGACAGACCACGTAATTTTGAACCATGGTTAAGTGACGTGGACGACATCTGAGCTGGCACCCCCATCAAGATGCGGAACTGAACACGGAACATATTTTGGCCTGTCCTGCCACTCTGGCAAAATTGCAGCACATCAGCAACAACCCCAGTGATGACAATCACGAAGATGACTGCATCCATATTGCTGATGCTGTCTATAGGACCTTTGGTCCTATATAATTATTGTCAATGACAAGACCAACCAACCATTTAAAATCAGAAGATGTTTTTAAAAAGACAAACGCGATTTTCTTTAGAATACACTTGTTCTAGTTTAATAACTTTGAGATTTCAGCTTTGACATTCATAGCAAATTTATACTATTTTCTTTTCAGAGTTTGCCTTTAGCTATTTTTTAGCTCAAGGGAAAAATACCTGACCTACTCTATTGCATTGATATAGCTTTAGTTTGAAGTATATTTTGATTAGTTTGCGAGTTGAGTTGAGTTGAGTTTGGTGTTTTATGGCGCAAGAGCCAGTTTTGGCTATACTGCGCCAAACATTCATAGGTCTGTGGTCTGGACGGGAAAAGAAGAAATTGGATGACAAGATGGAGGGTCGAAAATAAAGAAGAATCACTGGGGTACCCCGGGGTCATGACACCCGTGTTTACCAAAGATAATAAACCCCTTGGGAAAAGGAAAAGATCACTAGGGTACCTCGGGATTGTGACACCCGTACGCACCTAAAGAAGGTGAGCCTCCTGAGGGGGATTAGTTTGCGAGAACAGCAAGTGTTTGATTGAGAAGAATTTTGGGTGACTTATGAATTTCTTTAGAAATACCACATGAGAGGATAAATAATAAGGGTATTAGGATATCCGTGAGAAAGAATAAATGAGGAATAGATTATGTGTATATATTTCATACAGAATTTGATGGGAACGAATGTGTGGGTCAACTAAAACTTCATTTCTTAAGAGATTACTGTCTCGGAGTAAAATCTTCTCGAGAGAGTAAAACTAAAATGTAATCATTTCATTTGAAATGCACGTCTATTCTAAATTTATAAGGTTATATGTGGAATACAAGACCATCCATTTAATATTAGAGCTGTATTGTAAGCTTCTCGGCGATTTTAAAAAGTGATATTTTTCCCTCACAGAAGAATTAGAACTCCAACAGAAAATAATTCTTTGTCTTTTACAAAAGGTATAGTTCTTATTTCTCAACTAAAATATATTAATATTTCATTAGATCACTGAAATCGTATAAATTTTATGGTGGCTAACGGACTCGTGGCTGGTGCGTCATGAATTTGAGCTTAGTACCAAGAATTCTAGTTCAAAGCATCCAAGAGCTTTACTAGCATCTAAGAACAGATTATCTATAACTTTCACTAATTTGTAGCACATTTGCTTATTAGATTGGCACACAAGTACGAGTAAATAACCTTCACAAATTATATATTACATACTTAAAAAAATATTTGAAAAAATAACTGTTCTAAAATAATTTGTATGCGATTTATTGTGGTACTTATTTGTATTATACTGTTGACCAGTCAGTTTCACCAAATAAAATGACATCTCCCCATTTCAAAAATGTCGCCAAATTCTGCCATCGTTATAACTGTTTTGAAACTGGAGAGGGAATGGGGCTACGCGCACGCGCGTATCGTTGCATTTGCCAACGCTTTCTAATTTGAAGGAATTGGTCGGCTGTAAAATACGCAAGTACCAATTTATTTATTTTTTTATTTAAGTTATAATTGCTTTTTAAAAGATCGCTCACATAATTCCGTGGTTGGCAAATTTAATCGAAATTCCTTTACAGACTATGATTGTGCATAGAGCAACCTATGGCTTTGGTCTATGTGTGGAGAAACTTTTAATCGAATAGTCATGGTCACAGGCACTAGTGGCAGGCGTTATTGTTGTCGAATGCTGGTGCCAGTTAAGACTAATCTGATACATTAAAACTGTCAGGGCTTAAAGTCTTCTCATTGGCTAGGAGTGGAAGCTTGAAGAGAGAGGTAACAGCTCAGGTGTAACCTTTGTCCCTTGGCCGGTGCTCAAAATTAGGAGGTTTGGCTATAAAAACCATCGTGAAACTTTATTAAACAATCGATCATTTCGTTGTACGTATATGGGTCAGTAACTATTAAGACTTGATAATCATTTTAAAAATTATAAGTGGAAAAAATTTTAAAATTTCGTAACGTTTTCCGTTCCGACAGCTGAAAAATCGGCTTACTTATACAGATACCATTACACAGTTCACATCCACTCATGCACCGCTGAATTTTGGGGGTCTTTTCATCTGGCATCACCCCGTCAACTGATGACCGTGAGAAACGCAACGGATGTACACACGTGAGAGCCGAAAACCCCCGAGTGTAATTTGAGGTGTCAGAAACGAGCTGTCCAACCCAACGGAGTGGAAGGACAGTCCGTATGAAAACACCAAAAAGATCGGTTGTGTTTACCTCCTCCCTAACAATGTCATATTTTGTTGTATTACAATAGCTAATATTAAGAATAACTGCTATTTAAAATGTAAATATACTGTAATTAATAGATATGACGTAAGTAAATCAATTATTTAATTTCTTAATTCTCAAGCTCTCTCTCTCTCTCTACTATTTGTTTTCCCAAACGTCACAATATCCATTGTAATGGTTTATGTATTGGGTATCAATTTATACACACTTTATACGGTTTGTGCTCATAATCTTTTGCTTTACTATGAATAGAATACCCATAAAATTTATTTCCAGTGAAATGCATTTACTGTCTATGTAGTCCAGATTAAATCAGAATTTTTGAATCCTCTCACAAAGTTATAAAAATCTACAATGACCAAGTGGCTATGGTTACGAACTTGTAAACAGTGTGCTATGATTTCGAGCCTTAGAAGCACTGAAGACACACTGTATAGAGGAATTTAGGTATATTAAATCTGTAGAGACTGAAAATCATTCTACTAGCGTGTTGTGGATTTTTGGAAAGTGGCGTGTCAGAACCAACACAATGTTGTCCTAATCACATGACCGGAGTTCTAAACTACGAGATCTGTCACCAAGAGCCTTTGTGTTGCCTTAAAACGCAACGTTAATACACTCACTCAATTCCCCAGCTTTAGTTTAAAATAGTTTCTTAAAAGAAGCAACAATAATTTTTGTAGAATTCGAAAACAGTAATACCTGGTGCTACCCCGACTTACGTAATTTTCAAATCTCGTGGATTCATCTTTTGTTCGATAAAAAAAAATGGTAAAATTATGGAAAAATAACTACAACCTTAGTATGAATAACGATTTATTAACAAAATGAAGTATGAAATATTTAAGGTATCCGACTACGTTCGGAACCGTGATTTTAAAAAAGCGCATAAATGGATAATTGTCATGATATTTAGTGTCACTTAGATTAGAATACATGTATACAATTGTTTTAAGGACATTTTGACCCCAAAAAATTTATTTAAATACAATATTTTGGCAAAAAGAATTAACTCTTTGAATAATCTTTTTTCAAAATGTTCTCTTTTGTGAAAAATGCTTCTATTATAATAATAGTTTGCCCGTATATAGCTCAGACCTCTCCACAGAGGCTCAACTATGTGATTTTTGAAAAATTCACATTATTTTCAGAGTTACCACCCATTTAAATAATTATTGGCGTTTTTTTCTTAAAATTGCTCCCCTCTGTTGTCGTAAAATATGGATAAACCTACTTCTAAGTTATATATTTCAAATATTCTAGTTGAGCCTCTGTACAGAGGTCTGAGCTATAGACAGGCAAAATATTATTATAACAGAAGTATTTTTCACAAAAAGAGAACATTTGGAAAAAAAATTATTCTAAGTTACTTTTTTGCCGAAATATTGCATTTAAATATTTTTTTTTGTCAAAATGTCCTTAAAACAATTTTATACTTGTATTCTAATCTAAGTGACACTAAATATCATGAAAATTATCCTTTTATGGACTTTTTTAAAATCACGGTTCCGAACGTAGTCGGATAACTTAAAGATGTATTAAACACCAAAAAGGAGAACGTCTTTCTCCTACGTTTAGTTCCTAGCGTCTCTGACTTCAGTCTGCGTCATTTCACTTGTATAGTGTTTTTGTCTAACACTACTGGTGGGGTGAGACGTCAGTGGGGACTGCTCCACTCGAAGTAACAGGAGGTGTGACAGTGCCCATATCCAGCCCTACAAAATTGGTAATGAGATTGAAGTTATCAATCTTGCCAGGGAAATAAATTTATAAGTGGCTAGTGATGACGTACACTTAAGAACTGTTGAATCCCCACAATCAAGAGCTGACAATTGATGAGCTCATTGAAATGCATGAGCAAGACATTGAAAAACGAGTCTTTTGACCCAAATTAATAAAAAGATCGAATGACGGTAGGGAATTGGACAGAAGAGGCCACAGTTAAATAGAAAAAGGGTGGAAAACTTTTGAAAATATTGACTCCAACGAAGAGTGCATTTTTTCCAACAAAACAAGAAAATAAAAATTTTAACCATGCTACGAGCAAGTTTTGCGGAAGAAAAAAAGTCTTTGTGCCAACCTATTATTTAGTTAGATTTTATGAAATCTTATACATCAAAATAACTTCGGTTTGTACTTTTGTAGTAGTATCATTTTGGATTTTATTAAACATTTTTTTTTTTCTAAATTATGTTTTTCTATTATTTTATTTCGTCTCCAGTCTCAACTAAAAATGACGGCCACGGTAGCCGAGAGGTATAGATATCGGACCGTGGCTTGCCTTGTCACGAGTTCGAGCCCACTATCACTAAAGACTCACCGTGTAGGGCAACGATGCATGTTAAATCTGTCAAGAGCTGAAACGTCCTCCCGTTGGTGTGGTGTGGTATTTAGGAGAGGGGTTGTCAGCTCAGGTGTCGTCCATGTCACTTGACCATGGTTCAAAATTACGTGGTCCGTTGCCAAAAGCCCTCGTGTAGCTGAACAGTGCGACGTTAATATTCAATCAATTAATCAATCTCAACTAAAATAATTTGTATGCATCTGTATGCGAAATTATACCCCGACGCACGATTTCGACTTACACTGTAATCACTCAATCCCACCTATCACGTAAGTTCGGAGTATTACTGTATTGAAATCAAACTTTCAATGCAAATATCAAAATTAAAGGATGAAAATAAGAAAATGTGATTTTGAAATTTACTATAAAATTTAACGTAAAGATTAAAAATATCGGAATAAATAACAATTCTTCAAAAAATGGATTTCAATAAACTTCAGAAACTGATGAGGTAGTACAAATTATTTTGCTAAATATTTTTTAAAAAATGTGAATTGTCTGTACAATATGATAAATATATCAAAACGTTCATACTGTCGACACCGATTGAACGAATTTTTCTCTTTTTCCTGATTAAAATGAAGGCAAAAACCCTATTTAGCGAATAATAATCCCCGAATTAGCAAACTATTGCAGCAGCTGGGAATTCTTTTTTTATTAGTTTCTATATAAAAAAAATCGGATTTCTATTTTCAAATGACATAGCCTTTCTGTCCAGAACAGAAAAAGACTTATTGCATCAAATTTCAACGGAAAAGGGTGAAAACCATTAGTAGTCTTTGAAGGCACAAATGAGTCATGAGTGTAACCTATCGTGTGAGTCTTGAGTAAGACAGGAAATTCCTTTCTTATCTCATTCATACCCACAACGCAAGGGATGTTTTAAGATTTTAACGATTATGATTCATTTCATGACGGATTACCTATCTGTGTAATTGAAGTTCAGGAAATAGTTGATTTGTCGGAATCAATGAATATCGATTCGAAATTAGAATCGATATTCATTGACTTCGAATCGATATTCGACAATCAATATTCTTTGACTTCGAATCAATATTCGACAATCAATATTCATTGACTTCGAATCGATATTCGACAATCAATATTCATTGACTTCGAATCGATATTCGACAATCAATATTCATTGACTTCGAATCGATATTCGACAATCAATATTCGATTCAACATTCGATTTGACATTCGAATTCGAATGCATATATTAATAATGAAACACCTCTCAAAGCTGTTACATTTCCTTATGTTTTACATTGTTTCGAAAATGTGAAAACATACCTCTCTCTTATTCGGCAAGATATAAAAAAAATCAGTATTTTCTTCACTGCATAAAATTGAAAAATAACTCTTTCGAAACAAGAACCAAAAAGATTTTCAAACATCTATTTGTTAGTACTCTAAAATTTCCTACTATAACTTATGCTTGATAATTTACGAATATAATTTTTAGTTGTTGGATAAAAAGTGTGTGTAACTTACAACTATGCATGTCTTACGTGCAGTTGTTTACAGAATTTCCAAAAGGTCGAAAAGTAAGCACAAAAATTTGTATTTTGTTTGGATCCCGATATAATAAGGAACTCCGAATTAACGAACAGAATTTCTGTTCCAATGAATTCATTAAATCTGGGTCCCACTGTATTTTCTTTACTGATTTAATTTTTACAAGTAAGATTTCAATATTTTAAGCAAAGTAATTTTAAAAGAAACAACAGTATGGCATTAAGAATAACTAAAATATTCACAGAAATATGGATGGTGTTTTTCATTTTGGAACTTTTCCTTCAAAATAATTATTTTCAGCGACGCATCCATCTTTCCCGCGATCATTACTTTCAATACCCTTCGTAATTGCTTCACAGGTCGTCGCTGTATTTCGTTATGTGTTGTGATATTTTTGAATTTAGATACATCATTTTTTTTTTTTTTTTTTTTTTTTTTTTTTTGAGAAAAAGAAAACAATAACTGCGTAGATATCACCCCGAATCTTATTTTTTATCAGTCGATTCTTCACGTTTGGTTTTTATTTTTTGTGTTGTAGCACAGATCACATGTGTGTGTGTGTGATAATCAATGTTTCATACAAAGGATTGTCTTGAATTGTGTATTTTTTTGCTAAGAATCTCTCTCTTAATTTTCTCGATCTTGTATTATAAATCAAATATTTTTTTATTTCAAATTCATTCGCCCTACATAATATGTTATCTCGAGCTATGGCAAAAATATGGCACAAATTAATGAATCTATAAGTCACCATTTCTCAAACTATTGGGTTAGCTCCCCTTAGAGGGGTGTGATAACCAACCCTACGTCAGTGTTTCTCAAACTGTTGGGCACGCCCGTCTAGGTGGGCGTGAAACTCTTCGAGGGGGGCGCGGGAATATTGAAAAGTCGAAAACAAGAGACAATTTTAAAAAAAGTATTTATTTACGGATAGTAAACAAACAAACTACATTCTGATAACATAAAAAATAAAATACACATTTACACACTGATATAAAACATTCATATATATCAGTATTGCGCAATGTATTTTATAATTAATTTATAACAACACTAAGTTAAGAACAAGTTTAATTATTACCAGTGACCCAATGGGTTTGTCATATACACAACTACATGCAAAAATGAACACTTATCTTGTTAATTTGTGCAGTTTATAATTAATCCCTTAATGCCGGTTGAAAATTACGAGGTAGTTCCCTAATGCCACCGTTTAACATGTAGGCGAACGTATTTGGCGCATAAAATGAATAAATAAGCAAATCTTCTGAAATAAGTAAATCCTTCGTGAACACACTGTCAAGTTAATTTTATTGCATTACAAATCTTTCGGAATAATTCTATGGATAGAAGTTCACAGAAAATATCGTACTTCGGAAATACGTATATATACGTCCGGACAAATTAATACATTGGCTGACCACGGCGTTTATATACGTCGGTGGGACTTAAGAGGTTAAAGTCACATTGTAGATTTAGCATCAAAGCATTGTATTACTGAATTCAATACATTGTTATTGTATGGAGAAAGGGGGGCGCGATGAAAATTAGGACTGAAAATTAGGTCGCAAGAATCAAAAGTTTGAGAAGCAATGCTCTAAATACCATCCACGTAAAGAGGTTTATGCGTGTTAAGGCTGTTTTCGCCATATGTACGAGAGCAAGAACCTAACGCAGAGCACATTTTCAAACAGAAAAAATGCTTCAATTTTAATAAAAATTTGTGAAGCTGTAACTCGTGCATTTGCTTATAATATAGTGTTTTTAAAATTTCAAAATATTTAATAAATTATTAGTTTTTTTCTTTTAACGTGTAAAGGGATAGCTCTTTTGGCATTAAAGTATAGGAGAAAAAAATGCGAAACACATTTTAATAAAGACCAAATGTGTCGGATAAAAATGAGTAGTATGATAAAATAAGTGATTCTCTATCGGATATTGACGCCAGAACATAATATTAATGCTTGAGTACTTTCATATTTAAAAATATATTCCGTATGTGGGTCCTATTCTTTAACATTAGCCGAAGACAGCCTTAAAACTGACAAAGTCTTCATGTAGGTGTGGTCCGGAAGTTTGGAGAATGCTATCCTCCCCATGTGTGATTGTTGTTGAAAATTACGAAATTCGTCGCTAATATCTCCCATGTTGCTTCTAAGTGTTATTAATAAATAATCGATCAATCCTTATCACAAACAAAATGACGATATAGGGCTCAGCAAAAAAAGTATCGCTCACCGCACAATCCGATTTAAAAAGCCCATAAACCAAACCTCGGGATCCCGAAGATATTCTGGTGGCTTATCCAAGTAGGAGACAGGTTGATGTCAAACATTTGCGAGATATTAAAAAAAACTGAAATAACAATGGGACCAAAACTACTTTAAATTAATTCTTATTTGAGCAGATTTCAAAACTCTTTATTTAGTCAATTACTTACAGAGGAAGTTACAACTGTAGAATAGAAACAGTCATACAGTTACTTATACAAATAAACAAATGTATCAACTTACAGTTACTTATACAAATAAAACAAATACTATTGCATTAAAAAGGAATGAAGAAGGCAAACTGCAATAAAGAAGTAAAAAAAAAGCGTCGAACAGAACTAACAGAAAAGTAAAACGAGATCAGGAAATTGTCCATAGGAACTGACAAAAGAAACCTTATAACTAAAAAAAAATCATAGAACGATGTTAGAGAAGGAATAAAAGATCAACCAGTCCCCTTCAAAAACAAAACAAACAAAAAAAAAAAACAAGGGAGTTTTATTGTGGTTATGCTCTTCATGGAGTATTTCCGTTTATTGGGTATTATAGGCTCTTAAATTTGTAATAAGCTGTTGTATGTTTTAAGTTTGTATCATTGATATTGTTGCAAATGTTGCATGATTAATGCTTAAATAGTGTAAACAATTTACATCTGGGTATTTAATACATTGATATTACTTTGTTGTATTTATTTTATGCTAAAATTGTAATATCCGCAAGCAACGTCGTCCCTTACATTTTAATGGCATTTCAGTCCAAACGGCGATATATTGGCGATACAGCTAAGCTGGCAACATTTTTGGTGACCAAATTTGGCGAGTTAGTGGCCATACAGATGCTTCTGGAAATTACTGGAGAAATCCATTTATATCACGATCTATATGACGTAAGCAGATCTTTCGAGAAAGATCCATGCAGCCTATAAATAGAATACCCTCGCTGAAACTGAGCAGGTATTGTCTTGAGCTGTTGAAGACTTCAGCTGCCTCGATCGAGCGAGTCCTTGCGAATAATCTTTACCATTACGTATTTGTATTTTTGGACACTGATAGTTGTGTCTGAATGCTGTAGTAGGTACGAAGACCTTCCGGGATTTATTAAGTGATTTCTAGTTCTGCGTGTATCCTGTATTTCAAGGATTGTTTTTCTACAATAAATTTTTATCGTGCCTGAAAAACTGTTTTTCTCACTGAGACTGATAACATAAAATCCTCGAATCCCGATTTATGCTACAATCTCGCCATGAAGCTGTCGGCATATTTTATTTTCTCCTTTTATTTTATACACACTAAATACTAAACTATTTTTTTGCATTTAATTCCTCAAATTTCTAAAAATTATGAAACAACAAGAATTATAAGAATTAAATTCAAACCTTATGCAATGGTTTGGTTTTTTCTTCCTTCATAAAACTTGATGAAAATCACAAAAGTTTGATTTTTTTTTTCTTATTGTTTCATATATATTAGGCTTGTTTAAATGAAAGTCATTCGGAACAATTTAAAATGTATTTTTCGTGAAACAAACACGATTGTAAAGGTGTATGTACCATGTTCCCGCGTGTGAAAGCAGAGTTGTGATCACTGCATTCGTCAGGACGCCATGAGTGATTTCTTTGGCTCGGTCCTAGGAGAGCCCACGCCCTTGGCGTGAATTATTTTGGTTGGCGATAATTGCGCCATCTTGGTAATCCTACTTTGATACACCTGATATGGTAAACTTAACTATTTCTGGAATTTTCGTATTTTGTCTGCGGGCATTTCGAATTTCATTTTGTTGTTGGGCACCTGGCTGGAAGTATGGGCTGCGGGTGTGAGTGAATATACCTTAGATTTCTTTTACTTTGTTGAATGCGAAAAATAAGAAAGAATTGATTGAATAGTGTTTGAGGAAACGATTGATTTCTTCGAGTTATGAATCTCCTAAATGTAATGAGCGAATGAGATTATACGAACGAAAGAGTGTTGTTTGGATGGAATTGAATGGAGATGTCGAAAAAAAGGCGTGAACACGCATGATGCTCGAAATCGTACCAGCCACGCCGAAAGTATGTTTGACCATTACCTCGCAGAATACATATGGCTGCGCTCACACGATCATTCGCTTATCTATGTGACCTTCAAGGCCTTTTAAAAATCTGTTGTTATGCTGTACCCTCCACTCGGAAAAGATCATCAGTAAGAGAGTAAGTGCTGTTTTTATATTTTTATCTCAAATGTTTAATTTCTGTATTGTTTACATATATTTTCATTACGCATCCATCTTATCCCGCTAAATTCACTTGGCCGCCATTGTCGTTTTCGTTTGGCGCCATCTCATTCTGGCTTGGCGCTTTTCTAGGTTTACCGCCAAGGGTGTGGGCTATCTTATGATTTTACCCAGGCCTTTTTGAAGAAATTTTGATCGTTCAAAAAGTAAATATACAATTGCAAAGTATTTAAAATACATTCTTGTATAAATTCTGTAATATATACATATCATGTATTGTCGCCTATCCATTCAACTTGTGATATCTCAACTAATTGTAAAGGCTTTTTCGTAAATAAGCAAAACTAAAAACATATTGAATTTCTTATATTCTTAAAATATAAATACATATCATGCAATTTATCTGACTTACAGTTTCAAGTAAACATTTATAACATTGGATAATTTTTTATCCTTGATGATTCCGAACAATAAACTTTTAATTTAAAGCTATTTTTTACTAAGTTTAAAAGACGTATATTTATTTAACAAAACTTCGTGTGGAATGTATATAAATCAATAAGAAGTAATTTTTCCTACGTATTTTCCCAAAGAAATTTCTAAAAGAGTAAAAAAATCGTTAATGTAACAACGATTTTATTTGACATAATTTGTCTGATAGAAAAATATTCATCTACAAATTAAAGCTGTAAAATTAAACATATCGAGTAAATAAAAAAAGACATGCAATGAATTTTTTTAGAATACTTTTACATGTTTTTCATTATGTTTAAATCTGTTTATTCTTATTATTACCATTACTGAACATGACACACTAATTGGTTACTTACGTGTTTTTGTGATGGAATAAACGTATACATCGAAATATTTTTTTTTAATTTTATTTTCATTCTATTAAAATTGTAAGTGTTAAAGATGCCTATATAAATTTAAAAAATCATATTGAATAAAAAAATTGCTCTCTGCAACCTTTTTCTTTCTTAAGGTTTTTAACTTGTTTTTTAGAAATACATTTAGACGAACAAGTTCATCAAGCAAATTGAAAGTGCTTTATCTTATTTGGGTCACAATGATCTGTTAGTTTGTTATTGACATTTAGAGTTTTTTTTTCAAAGTTCTGAAACCATTAATTACCGCTGAATATATAAACCATTTTTTCTTTCCTGATATATTTTCCTTTCATTAAAACACAATTTAAAAATTTTTAAAAAAAATTTGTTTTAGGATTTGAAACAAAAAATTAAAACATCAAGAATGTTATTTTTCCTGAAATTTGGTTATTTATTAACATCAGATTTCCCAGAGCAACTCTAGGAGACTCAGATTCTTAGTTCTGAACAACGGCTGTGCCGAAAACGAAACCTCAGAAGTAATCCTACTCATTGAACTTCCATGCCATGCCATTGTGAGGATATTGCATATTTGTTAAGTTTCCTCAATATAATGAGAAAATTAAAATACACACTTTTGTTTGGAAAGTCAAATTTTATATAAAATTGTGCGGGGGAAAAATGTTTTGACTATGAATTGTATAATTAAGAAGTAGGTAAACTATTTATTTTTATAACTATCTCGCATTAGAAAAATAACAGGGAGATAAAATGGAAAATTGCAATCTTTATGCCATTTTTTAATTAATGACCATATCTTTTCAAGCTCCATACTCTGCTTTCAGCAAGATGAAACTATATTATTATTTAATAAGGTGAGAAATCGTGAAAGAAAAAACACTTATCATTTCATAAATTTTTCTGTCGTTTCATACTTACACACACACATATTACTTTTTTTCATAGTTCAATAACCTCTTCATTTTGTTTCTCCACGTTTATTATACATTACTTGCTATTTATGAGGAACTAAAAATAAAAGAATATATTGACAAAATTCATTTAAGATATTAATATACAAGATGATTATAAGTTTGCTTATATACAGAGAAAATACACATTTACTTAATTCGTTTATCTTCAGCAAATATTTAGCTTACGAAGCTTCTTAATTGCATTACGTGATATATTAAACGGTATAAAATAACTTGCATTTGTTTTTGTCAGATATATATATATATATTCACACACTTGCCACACATATTTAATAAAGGTGGTTTCGATGGGGCTTTTAAAAACATACCTGCAAGATGTGACAGAAAAAAAACGAGACTGGTCCAATAAATCATTGCACTAACAGAATAAGTTTTCCGTGGCAGTATCTCCTTCAAAGTAATCTCCTTGAGCATTCAAGCACTTCTGAATTCGGTGCTGCTATTGTTGGTAAGAGTTCTGGAACGAAGGCTTTGGAAGACCCTTCAAGCGAATCTCCGTTTGTGCCTGAAACTCTTCAACTGAAGTAAAATGGGTTCTCTTTAAACGAGACTTAACTAAAACAAAAGTCTCACAGGGCCAAATCATGTGAATAAGAAGGATGCGCCATCGCAGTAATGTTTTTGCAGGTCAGAAACTGCTTGACAGATAGGGCCGGCCGTGTGAGCGGATGCATTGTCTGAACAGACATTCATTACTTCCCAATTCTGGCCTTTTTTATTAATTTTTTCTTTATGTTTTTTTTTTTGTACTTCAATGCAGTAGTGTTGATTAACAGTCGTACCACTTATGTGATTGGAAATCCACTCATATCATGAATTTTCGCAACGTTGTAGTTTATATTCCCGGACCTCAGGCACCCAGCATGTTCATCATCTGCCACACAGACCCTTTCCCCTAAAAACCGCTTATACCAGACAAAGATTCATATCTATAAGCATTTGTTAAGATTTGAAGTGTTTTCGTGGCTGATTTCTTAACAAGAAACTCAATGTTAGTTCGACATTTTTCCAGTAGAATGCAGTTGCACGTATTCACGGAATGAAGCCGTACTCTCAATTGGCATGATGGATTAAGGCGAAACTGACCAGATGGATAGAGAAAGTGCGTGGGCTGACGTCACCAAAACACACCACGCAAACTCCACTCTTTTTTTGAGCTACACACTTAGTCTCTTATTTTGTGTGTGTTCCCTTGTATATCCCACATCCACATATTTGACAATTATATCCAGAGTACACATAGAAAGTACAATAAACTTAAGTGCCTTCATTGGACATTTGCGAAAAATCGTGTGAGTTTTATATTAATTTGTGATGGAAAATATTTAATGAAGGAATGTGTTTATAACAAACGATTGGTTAGTTGACAAATCAGACTATTGGGAATGGAAAAAAACCTAGACGAAATTATATTTTGCTTGTTGGGAAGGAAAAATACTGTAGTCGTCCATTAGGAGCCTTCATCACAATTTAGACAGCTGCACCGGATATTATTTCGGGAAAATTTGTCGCTCTACGCTTGATCAGTGAGCTAAAAAGACAGGAAAATCAAAAGAGGAAACACAATGAATTTGTTGTTTAGAATGATTTGTGTCAATCAGTAAATACCGCGGTCGAAGAGAAAGTAAAGCACGTTTTGAGATATTTAAATGAAAACGAAGCATATCAAAATCTAAACTTCATTAACGAAGTCACAGTACCTTATTAACTGCTTCGATGTAGTCACCATAGTAGTCAAGGCACTGAATAAAACATGTGATCATTTTTTTTTTTTAATTTCGATATTGTACTCTTTAGCCATCAAATATCTGAGCCAAAATGTCACATTTTTTTAGGTCTTTATCATTTGCGAACTGTTTTCAACTCAAACATCTCTTTAGTATCTAGAACAAGGGTACTCAACCCTTTATCCTGCCGGACCGCATACATATGACAGATATTTCACGAGGGGTGGCAACAACATGAAGATTGATGGAAAAAAAAACACTAAGATCAAAGAAGCCCTGAACATTAAATTGGATTAGTGAAAAAAAACATTAAAAAAAACTAAAATTTTTTTAGATTCAAGTTATGTGTCCTTATACATCCAACATAATTGCTTTTCTTCTATTACTGGTATAACTGAAGAGAATTACATTGGTAAATTCATTAATTTTCATACTGCGTTAATTCAAATATAAATCATAATCACATTAATATCTTTATTAATCTATTTGTGTTTAGTAGTAAAACGGCAAGCAATATTATATTTCTTAAGTACATCACTTTCGCGACAAATAAAACAAGTTATTGATGCATGTTTGTTTTTCACTTCAAAATAGTCAAAATCTCAATCGTTATCATTTTTTCGTATATTTTTTCGCCTTTTTTCGTCGCTTTGGAGACAAGAAGGATAATTCCAACTCAGTTTCACCCATAAAAGGGTCACAACTCCAGCTCAGTTCAGTACAGTGAACGTATTTTCATTACTCCATTGTTATTTGTTATTACCGACCGTTACAGTCTCACATAGAAAAAAAATATCTTGCAGATCGTGCCCGTAAGATATCGAAAGCAAAAATTATTAATTTAATTGCTTGACTGATAGCCTTTCCTACTGAAATTTTAATAAACTGTATTTAAATAATTGAATTCCTTAGTGCAAAGGGGACTGACTAGGTCACTCAGAAAAGTCCGCCGGGCCACAGGTTGAGTATCGCTGATCTAGAATAAGTGAAAATCACTTGGTGCCAAGTCAAGGCTGTAAGCAAGATATCTTAAAATTTTCCTCTTAAGGTGTTAAAGTTCTTACTTATGAATTAGGCCATCAAATGTCATAAATGAAACACACCTTCGAAGACAACATTCCACGTCTCTTGTTTTGGATGGCCCATATAATTCATTGAAGTTTAGAAAAAACGAAAACATTTTGCTTTCAGAAAACGAATGACATTATGCGCTTCACATCAGGCTAGAATTTCAATGGCTGAAATCATTTTGAAAAGCTACAGAACAAAGACGTGAGAGCACTCATCAACAAAATTTGGCTAACATTTAACACTGAAACGTCCGGAATTTTGATTACCCTTAAACGTCTACCGGTGTCGTTTCGACACTACGATATAAAATAATTGTAATAGAGTTAAATAATTGATGAACTACTGACCATTAAGGTTTAGTTTTAAGACTTTTTAATATTATTTCATGTAATTATCGTATATTATGTCCCTTTGTAAAAAAAATTTACATTGACGTTATGTTTCACGAAACTTGTTCGACCACTGTTTTGTCGCAAAACATTTTGAGTCGAAAATTTGCCAGGAACATTACTATTATGTGGTAGCTATTCTGTGTCATCCCTAGCGACATATATATCAGGAGTTACTGGAATATTATCAATTATATCTAGTCATTTTCATTCAATCTTACATCTTCATCGGAATTCAAATTAGAGCAAGACAACTCACACTACCCCCCATCAGATTCTTTCTCAGAAAGCTCTCGCCTCAAATTAGCAATTTTATTTGTGCTTAGATCTTTTCAACGAGTCTCAAGATGTCTGCTCTGCACAAGGTTCGAAAATCGAATGAATGAATTTTTTTTTATTTATTATTATAGATTCCCCTGTTGTCGGAACGACACCATCGGACATTCTAGGTAAATTTATTTGTAAAATCTCTCCTAAATAATCTGGAACAACAAATTTTTTTTCTGTGTAATCACCACGAAAATTGATTAAAAGTCACAAAAAATTCTCAGATTATCTGCAAAAAAAAAGGACAGGAGAGCAAATTAAACAGGCTCTGGGGTCCAATTGACACCGACGTATGTTCTACTGTTAAGCAAGAAAACTGGCTAGACAATTGTTCTTTATTTCTTGGACGATACTCGTACAACAGATACCTTCTTAACATACCTTCATAAGAAGAGATTATTGTCCAATTAAGAAAAATTATTAAACCAGATTCTGCCTTCCTATCATCATAACAATGTCTCCACAATGTAATATAATACGAAGGGCGAATAAGATACAAGATTTAGCAAATAAAATCATTACTAGGGGAAGCCAGAAAATAAGTTTCGTTCTGCATTTTCCCCTCGGCACTGTTGCTCTCATTAATTCAAGCATAGGCATGCTTTCTGCTGACTCACTGGAAATCGAGGAAATGAATTTTCAGATTGCTGATTTATACGACGCTTGTTTGATGGAAGTTTATAAAATAATTAAAAGAGTCGAGAGCATCCCCCCTCGTGCGTGAGATGCAGTCTGTTAACCGATTTCTCAAAGTGAGGAACACCAATGCTTATGAAATTCAAGGACAAATTTGTGGAGTGAAGGGACCCAATAGAATGAAAGATCTCATGGTCATTAACTGTTGGTGTGGCAACTCAATGAAGGGCGGAAAAATATCGACGATAGCGTACGAAGGTACAGAGTTGCAATGCATATTTTTGACCACTTTTCCTACGAACCATATCTTGCTTCCTGTTATTTTCATCTCAAGCACCTGAAGTCCTTTCTTGCTGACAAGCCACTCGGGAACAAGGACGAGTTCAGATTCATTACTGTTCAATGGCAACAATCTCAGGCAGCATTGTTCTTTGAAGAGAACTCCCAAACACTTATCCTGTTGTGATAAATGCCTAAACATTGGTGGTGTATATACCGAAAAATAGAGAGTGTGTGACTTGTAGTTCACTATTTAATATCAATTAGTTGCAAATTACTGTTTCCATTATTAAATTGCTAAGCGGAACTTATTTTCTTGATTACATACGTACTAAAAGCACGCAATGGATATCACACACATGAGTCACTATCGAACATTTAAAATCGATCCCTTTGAACCAATGTTAGTTGAAGTGTCTTCTACAAAAGTCATCTTAATATTCGGAATAACCATATTATATATATTGTAGCAAAAATAGTTCACTTTGGTTGCCATGGACACGATATACTGCTCCGACTCTAGCGCGTGGCTGCGGGTGATTTGTCGAAAATAACTTTTCTTTTCTTTATATTGACTTTAAATTTTGTGTCTCGTGCTTATATATATTTTTATTAACTGTAATTCTTTGTTTCTCTCGTGCTTTTATTATTATTAATTGCACTTGTATTTATAAAAGTTAACTGTAATTATACGTATGGAAAGTTCAGAAACTTTCGATGGCAATATATAAGGAAAGAAAATATTCAGTTCGTGGAATAAAGTCTTGAGTTGTGACTAGCGAGAGTTGTTGTCATTTATTTGAGTATTCAGTCCCACAGTAGTTTAATCTACGCGACAATACCAATTATTTTTTGTGGAACAACCAAGAGCAAGAATAAATTATTTTAATTAAATTTAATTAAATTTAAAATGCTTAAATACATTTAAGCGTTGAAACCTTTCCACAAATATAAGAGAACTGGAGTTTTCTCGATTGAAAATTGCGAGTAATATCTAAGAACACTTTTTTAAAATTTGTAGATATAGATAATGGTATTTGGATTCAAACAAACATAGATGGGAAGTGTCAAAAAATATTTTTCACTTATTGATTTGAAGCTCACTTAATATTAAATGAAGCGAGATACTTACCACCCACGCTATCTTTGGGGGGGGGGGGATTTCACTACAGGTAGCTCATCTCTCTTGAAACATAAAGAGAAAAAAAAACTATATAATAGCAAAAAATACATCTGACGTGATACTTACAAATTTAATTTCTACGGAAAAGCTTTTGAATTTAATAGAAAGTACCGAGATCCTCAACAGAATTTTATTTACTTAACAATGATGCACTGAACTCGGCAAAAAAGTTTCAAGTAACTAAAATAAATACTTAAAAGATTACAAAAATACAAAATACTGAACTTTTAAATAAATCAATAAAAAAGTAACTTCATTAAAAGTAAAGAAAAACCGATACCTTCTCATTTTTTAATAAAAAAATAGAAGCAGCTATTTTTATTTTGGCCTGTGAAACTTTTGTAGAATTTGCGAAGAAAATTATATTTAAAGATGGTATTTCTTATATATATTACAATATTCTCTCTCTTAAAATATTCTGAGTTTAGAATTTTGATTTTTCTTACGTATGAAGAGTTAATATTCTTAAACTCTTAGAAAATTTTTGCAGAACTTTTTCACTCTTATACGATATTTTATTTTTGATTAAAACCTATACGTTCCCGAGTTCTTTTTAGAATTGTTCACCGAACTGTAAAATAAGTTAAGTTCGTTATTTTAGTATAACAGAAACATAGTTAATTAAGCCCTCAATATATAAATCCTGATGTATTTACACATAAATATTTTTTATTGTACAGATTTAGTATATTCTTACATACTCTTTTTTTCCCAAATATGTCACTACGCAATTACTAAATAATTAAATAATTTGATTGCTACTTTTAATATTTTTCTCCTTTTAAGGATTATATTGAAATAATATAATGTCAAATTATTTATTACTGAAATATGTGTGTGTAATTTAAAATTTTAGAATAATATAGTATTTTTAAAATATTTACCAGCTGTATATATAGGTAACCAATCAATAACGCGTTAACTTTTATAGAAGTTTTGACCCAACATGTTATTGATTCATAATTTGTTTATATAGGTGCTCTCACCTTCATAAATAACTTGTCAACATTTCTAGATCTTTTTGAAAGATCTAAAAATCATTGAAGATAATATAAATGCTAAGGAAAACTCTTAATTAAAGTGTATACAAATATAAATTTCTACTTTTATTTTAACAGCATAATACTTGGACTCTTCCTAGAAAATGTGGATTTACGATATTGTTAATTTTTAAAGGAATATTAAAAAATATAAAATTCCAAGTGTGCGCTGTTTCATAGAGACAGTGGCTATATAACTGAACAAAGCAACGTTTGACAGACATAAAAACAATCAGTAGAAATCCCCACATGCAACGGCATTATCGTGTTAAATATACGGTAGGACAACCGTGAAAGAAAGAAGCAAACAGAGTGCAAAGCTCCCATATGAAATCCTACAGCTCAGTAGCATCATCACAATTGACAATCAACGGATCTGCCAACCAATATATTAGGCTGTGTGACAAGTGAATTCTACTTAAATTTAAAGTGTACTCCGTCTTCCTTGATTATCAATATGTGTTTCGAAGTGGTACTCATTTCTTAGAACAACTTTTCAGCATGCAAAGTAAAAAATAATCTTGAACCCAGCTCTTCCGTTCTCTGACTCACTTATCAATAATTTTTCATCTCGTTTCATTCATTCTATGCGTCCTTTTGTCTATTACAGGGGTACTCAACCTTTTTTTCTGCCGGACCACACACATATATTCACTTTTTCACGCGGGCTTCATATATACAATGGCTACTTCACTTGGGTCTCAGTATGAGGAATAATGGAGAAGAGGGGGGGGAAATGCTTTAAGACCAAGATAACATAAAAAATTTAAAATGCGGAAAAATGATCAAAATATTAAAGTTTCTATTTTGTTTTTAATTATTATTATTATTTTTTTTATATATTTTTTTTTATTTTCGTCACCGAAATTTTTCTAAATCGGAAGCATTTAAGAATCATTCCTTCACAATTTCTGCAACAGTAAACGGTTTCATGTGATTACCAATAATATAAAAAATTTTACAGGGTGCCTTTGTTACCACTGTGACATTACCATACACAAAACACTGTTTAGCTGTTGTAAAGATTATTCAGGAAAGCCTATTTATCACCTCTTGAAGAGATCTTCGAGAAAAAGTGTTATTACACGATTCCTGTTTATTGATATTTTTTTAAATACAGCACTTTCGTGACAAATCAAACAACTATGGATTCTTGCTTGTTTTTCAGTACACAGAATAGTCAACTTCCTGATTGTCTTGGAACAACGTATTTTCTTTGAATATTTTTCACTCGCAAGATACGAAAGATAGTTAAAAATTAGTTCCATTCATAAAATGGTTGCTACTCCACTGTTGTCTATTATCACTAGTTAAATA